>JAOEJH020024459.1:0-10920 GCA_025448215.2 Palythoa grandis
AATATACGACATGGTGGAAAAAGTAATCTACAGAACGATGCTTGACCAATAGGCCTTATCACAGTTTCAGATGCCATCTTGGCGGGTAGGCAAAGTGGCTGAAATTAAGAGCGTTTGTATGGAAATCCAATGTCGGATAACTTTAATAAAACTTTAGTTTTAAAAAAGTTATGAATTGGAAACTTCAAACTTCAAACAGAGGAGATAAATGCCAAAATCTGAGGCATGTAACCGCACTAGAAAGCGTCCAATCGTATTTTGAATTTTCAATACATTTCTCTGTAATTTACCGCGACAAAGAGTAACTTTGTTGCGGCAAATTACAGATGAAATGTATGGAAAATTCAAAACACGATTGGACGCTTTCTAGTGCGGTTACATGCCTCAAATTTTGGCATTTAACTCCTCTGTTTAAAGTTTGAAGTTTTTAATTCATAACTTCAGTTTTAAAATTAGAGTTTTATTAAAGTTATTTGACATTGGATTTCCATACAAACGCTCTTAATTTCAACCATTTTGCCTACCCGCCAAGATGGCGTCTGAAACCGTGATAAGGCCTATTAATAGTATTAAACATTACATCTACTGACCAAGAAAGAAATTGCTCAAAATAATCCTGGCTCTTAAATCTTAGTTACGTAATTACAACACTGCTCCCTTAGCACGTATCTGAGTTACCAAAAGACACGGCACTTGCCATGGCATACTCTATAAACAGTTACAAAACAAATACCTTTTCGTACACATGGAAACCTAAACAGCTTCACCAATCCAAAGTCGTCACCAGTGGCAACCACCTCGTTTGGAAAACAGGCATCAGTTGCATTCACATCATTAGAGTCAGTGTATTTCTCCCATATCCCATTCACATCTGTGCCAAGTACGCTTGTCCATGTGGCCCAGTGAATGGACTTGATTTCCTCCTTGTTTGTGATGCGTTTCCCGCCTAGAGGAAAAATAAACTTATGTGCTATCTGACTCGTCAAATATCCAAAAAGATTTTTAAAAAAAATGATTGACTTAAAACAAAGCTTAGCAAAATATATGAGAGTATAAATATGTGGAAAGCTACCCTCAACCTTCAAAGAACGATGCAAACGCATGACAAATGAAGAGCTTTAACGATTCTGTGCCACCTTAAGTGTTAGGCATGACCGAATGCGGCCAAGCAAGCTTGAGCGTTTATCACCCCTTGTGAACACTTTGTCAACATGTTCCTTCCACAAGAGATGTTCAACCATCAGAACCCCTAGGTACGATTACCCCTTGTGAACACTTTGTCAACATGTTCCTTCCACAGGAGTAAGATTACCCCTTGTGAACACTTTGTCAACAAGTTCCTTCCACAAGAGATGTTCAACCATCAGAACCCCTAGGTACGATTACCTCTTGTGAACACTTTGTCAACATGTTCCTTCCACAGGATATGTTCAACCATCAGAACCCCTAGGTATGATTACCCCTTGTGAACACTTTGTCAACATGTTCCTTCCACAGGAGATGTTCAACCATCAGAACCCCTAGGTACGATTACCCCTTGTGAACACTTAGTCAACATGTTCCTTCCACAGGAGATGTTCAACCATCAGAACCCCTAGGTACGATTACCCCTTGTGAACACTTTGTCAACACGTTCCTTCCACAGGAGATGTTCAACCATCAGAACCCCTAGGTACGATTACCCCTTGTGAACACTTTGTCAACAAGTTCCTTCCACAAGAGATGTTCAACCATCAGAACCCCTAGGTAAGATTACCCCTTGTGAACACTTTGTCAACATGTTCCTTCCACAGGAGATGTTCAACCATCAGAACCCCTAGGTAAGATTACCCCTTGTGAACACTTTGTCAACATGTTCCTTCCACAAGAGATGTTCAACCATCAGAACCCCTAGGTATGATTACCCCTTGTGAACACTTTGTCAACATGTTCCTTCCACAAGAGATGCTCAACCATCAGAACTCCTAGGTACTAAAATTTAGCAACCCGCTAGATGTTCTTTTATGTAATTGATCTTAAGGTCAGAATCACATGCAAGTTGCTGAGATCCAATTGCAAATTAACACAAATTATGAGCTTTAATGATTTTAAGGTGCAATGAAATCACGCTTCTGACCTGGCATCTTGTAGAAGAGACGCTCTGCAGCACCAGAATTGACCTGAATATACTTGCTGTCCTGGGACCAGTCTAGATGTGTGATAAAACTCGAACATCCCTTACACTCTCCGACTTTCTTGTACCTCTGAGTAACGGAGTACACGTCCACAAAATTGTCATTAGAGCCTACAGCAAGGTATTGGCCGTCCGGAGAGTACTTCATCTCATGGAGGACTTCTTTTCGGTCTTTAATGTGCGCCACTTCAGAAAGGTCCCTAGTTAATGTTAACATTGTTTCACTTTTGTTCACTGTATTATCCATTTATCAGTGCTTTAAAGGGATCCTCCGCTGTCCAACAATATTAATCTCAAATAACTTGTGTTCACATCAGCAGCTCAAATTTGATAATCCTCTGTATATGGTTCACGCCAAGCGATTTGTTTGATCATTTCTATTGTCTGAATTTCCCGCGAGCCGCCGTCTTGAAATGCCTGTGATGTGTAATGTTGCAGCGGAGGATACCTTTAAATGGTTTTACCTCTTACCATATTTCACTAGCTGGAATATCCTACCATAGTTAATAGACCTGACTGGATGTGAACCTTGGGAAATTTTAAAAAATTTGCAACGCTGCTTCGTTTCATGAAGGGTGTACGGTCTCAGTTACAATCTTTTGTTCTGGGTCTCATGCATGGTTTGTCTCTACGCCATTTAAAAATCTATTTACATTTAAAAGCTTGTTTGCAAAGTGTTAACGTTGACGGTGACATAACAATAAGGAAAGAGATAATAAAAGCCTACGTATAACAACAAAAGTCTTAGAGTTTCATTATCATAACTACAAATATCATGTTTCTACTTCTTTATGCCTTAAACACAACTTAAGCAGGCTCCAGATAAAAATTCATAACATTTTAATCAGAAACAAGCAGCCGTTGATCAAGACATTTTCTTTATAAACTGACCTTTGCATTGCAATAAAGTTTTGTTCTACATTTTAGCCTAATCCTCAAAATGAAAAAGCTGTCGCAATGGCGGTGGTATAACCATCTAATTTTGGGAACGAATGCAACCTGTACTACGTCAAACAAAACTGCAAATCAATTACGTCTTTAACTAATACGTTCCTAACTCAAGGAAATACATATTATTGCAAAATATGAGATTCTGCATTTCATTAAGTCTCAGCAAGATTGATTTTCCAATTTTTATTACTTTCACAGCTTGTCTTTTTATAATTACGAAATAAGAGAAAAAGCTACTGCTCACTGTGGATATTACCAAACTTAGTATGATCTTACCTTGCCTTTAAGATCATGAAAGATCCATCTCCAAGCCCTACAGCCAGTTGAGAGCCATCACCACTGAATGCAATGGATCTAGCTTTCTGATCGAGGTCTGTCCTAGCTAACAGCGCTTTGTCGGATGAACTCCATAATCTAAATTAATTCAGGATTACAGGCTTTTTAATATAGTAGTAGTAGACTTTATTTGGGTAACGCATAATAGTTTAAGGCAATACTGAACTTGTGGCCCATACTGTAAAATCATTACAAATTATGAAAATAATAAAAATACCATTCCATCTAAAGTCCTGTTTACAATCTTACAATCTTACCATCTTAACCTAAAATTGTATAAAACTGATAAAAAAGTGATGTAAATTTAAAACGTTTAAAGGATTAAAATGGGACAAATGTTTCTGTTTATTAATTGCATAGCTTCAGAAAAAAGTGTTTTTTAAAAGATTTGAGTGATGGTGTTAATCTTGTTTTAAGAGTCAGCGATTTCCATTCCTTACAAGCAGTAAACTGCAAATAATATTCCCCCACCTTCGGTTAGCCGTTTGAAGGTGGGGAAAAGGAAATTGAGGTTGCAGGATCTAGTTGTCAGTCTTGAATGAGTTTCTATGTTTTTCTTTAAACAGTCCTTTAAATACGTCCATGTCCCAGGATCGCTTGTAGGCAAGTATGCATATTACAATGCGAGATTCATCTCAAAATGGATTCCAGCCTAAGCAGTTAAACAGCTGAACGGATGGAGCTCTTTATAAAGTTTATACTGTAGCAAAATACTTTCAGAAACGTTGAACTAAATAAAACTCAATAATAATGAGCGTGTTCAAAATAGGTATGATCCTAGGAGATCAAACAATACAGGAACTGCTGCAACCTGTCTCTAAAGTTATTTTTCTCCCTTTTACAACCAAAGGCAAGCTCCAACTGGTAGAACTAATTATGTCACTTGAGATGATGTCTGGATTTGTGGAGAATATTGAATTCTATTCTGGCACTAAAACAAACCCACTGAACGCACTTAAACACATGCAAAAATACCATAATCGCTCTTTTTGCGCCTGTTTCAAACCTAGCTGCATTGTAGATTTGAATAGAAAAAACCTATACCAATTTCTGGTATTGGGTACGATTGAACGCAATTATTAAGTGACAGCATACCGAACGCTTCTGTCATCACTTGCTGTAGCAAATATTGATTTCTTGGGATGAACAGCTAAAGCCCAAAGCTCTCCCTCGGCATGTCCCTGGAGGAATCATACATGAAAACAATGACTCACAAGTGTTACTGAGAATCATGAATAATATACACCTACAGTATGTACAGTACTTACTGTTAATAAAAAAAACTGTAACACGGTGTAAAAGCATTATGCTTGTGTAATACGGCGTACTTGTTGAAATTACAGCACAAACGAAATTTTCGTAATGCTGTACTGGGGCGTTATAGTGAGGCAAATAATAAACTTTCTTGTAAAATGCGAAAGCGTTACACAAAGATCATTAAATAACCCTTTTTTTACTTTATATTGGGTTGTAAAGACGTTGGCAATAAAACTCAAGGGCATTTCCAGGAATACCAAGATTTCTTTAAAAGTAAACAACAATAAGCAAAACTATAATAATTATTTACTTTATATACAAGTATTTGAATTAAAAATACTCAGAGTCTACAGACTACCTTCCTCAGAGTCTCCAAACTAACTTCCTCTGAGTCTACAAACTACCTTCCTCAGAGTCTCCAAACTAACTTCCTCTGAGTCTACAGACTAACTTCCTCAGAGTCTGCAGACTAACTACCTAGAGTCTCCAAACTAACTTCCTCTGAGTCTACAGACTAACTTCCTCAGAGTGTACACACTAACTTCCTACAGACATTTCTCGATTTTCTACTCGAATGTTGACAAATGATTTCAAACATTAATTTTTTGGGAAATTCATTAGACGAGCTTTTAAAAACCTTCAATCTTAATCAATTTCTTCGAGACTTTTAAGGCTTCGATTTTGCTTGCTAACATATCAGGAGTTATCCAGGATTTTTCAAGACGTGCAAATCCTGATTATCATCACTACGCGTAGTCAATAATGAGCTGCCAGGCTCTCTAAATTAGGAAAATAACATGTGAACTATAACCTGACAAAAGTCAAGTCATTATCATTATCCTCGCTACACAAGGCCAAATAGTCCAAAATATTAAATGTTTTATTAAACTTTCCTTTTCCCGCAACAAATGGTAAACGTTCGAGCTGTAAATGCATTTACCACCTGTGAAAGGGAACAATTTAGAGAGGGCAGTTTATTGTTTGGCCGCGCGTAGTAATGATAATGTCCTATTACTACTCTTTCATAACTGCTTTATAATAAATTAAAAACTAAAGACAACTTGTGAACTGCACACAAAATGACATCCTGTACTCGTTTGTATGAATTATCTGTACTTCAGCACTTTATTTTCACTTGCCAAGCTATTTTATAGGGAACCTCGGTTCCAACAATATTAATCTAAAATAAAATAAGAGTTTTCTTTAACTTGCTTCTACATCAGCTGCTCAAATCTGATAATTCTCTGTATATAGGTCACACCAAGCGATTTGTTTTGATCACTGAATTTCCTGCGGGCCTCCATCTTGAAATATGTGATGTGTTTACATTGCCAGTCTCTACTCTTAATAGAAACAATAGCAATGAACGAGTGGGTCTCTGGCACTACAACACAAACACGTCACATTTCAAGATGGCAGCCAGCGGGAAATTCAAAGTACGGAAATGATCAAAACAAATCACTTAGCATGAGCTATATACAGAGAATTATCAAATTTGAGCTGCTGATGTGGACACAAGTTGAGGAAAACTGTTATTCGAGATTGATATTGTTGAACAGCCGAGGTTCCCTTTAAATTTACTTAGGTAATTATACTGATCTTCCGTCCATATTATGATGTTTATGTCATGCCAAAATCCGAGTTTGTACAAGTATTGTAGTCTATTGTCTGTTTGTATATACATTAATTTTTATTGTTAATTTGTAGTATTCTCATTATTTAGTTGTTAGTTGTTGGTTTTATAACCGTTATCAGATCATGTATAATGCGCTTTCATAAACTCTAAATATTTTCCTTGCCAATTTAGCAACTGTGCCCACAATGGTTGGTGGCCCCTCCTAAAATGTTCTACAATTGGGATAGGATTTAATGGAGCCAAAACTATTTGTAGAAAATGCACACATTTTAGGTATCCTACTGATGATCAGTAACTGATTTCAGATATACCTATGTACAGTATAGTTGTCCGTTTAGTCACAACTTGTAGCTATGTAAGGAAGTATATATTATGTAATCAATTTATGTAATCTATGAATTAATTTGTTATCTGTAACCTCTACGCGTAATGAGTACAAACAATAAGAAACTGAAAACATCACTGACAGTGAGTGTACCTGAACAATAGTTCTTGGATTGTCCTTGTGTTTGGCCATTACTTCAAACACTTCTCCAGCATTAGTGCCAACAAGGATTTTCTCTCCCTGCCAACACACGCTTCTTACTGATAGACCTGCACCAAAAACAAGCACATTTTAAGTTTAAGAATGTACTTCCTAGACATATAAATTACTGCAGCTACGTATGCCAGTGGCTGAAATTTCCTCCCACCGGGCAGGTTCTCTTATAATATTACACAAAATGCTGAGAAAAATTTTTATTTTGCAGATATCTTACATAAGTGATAACCAAATACTGTATAATCATCCCTAACCTTTTAATCCGAAATTTGAAAATTTCTAATTCTAAACCTTTTATAAGTGATGCTGTCATCTTAACTTGTTTTGATATGCATATACCATGCATGTACAGTTCAGTAGGGTGTACCCGTCTGTACTCTAGCAAAACGTCTAAAGCCCAGTAAAACTATTGACGTCAAGGAAACACAGAACAAAAGAAAGACAAAACAGCTACATAAACATCAAACTGGACTTTGACTTTCCTCATGTTGCCAAACCACTACACAGTTCTGCAAATTGGTGATGAAATGTGCTCGACAGATAGAAAGTAGGGTGGACAAGTACAAGATCAGGTCACTAATCACAGCTATAGCCCTATTTGGTGAACAACTCGAGTGCCAAACAATGGGTTTAAAAGAAACAAAATACAAGTATGTACGACATAACCGCAAAGATCGTAAAATAACGTCATTTAAACTACTTACGTTATCAACAGCTGAATCACTGAGTCCCAAACAACAAAAAAGGCAAGAAAAAACGAAATTGAATCATAAACCAAGAAGAATCGAGACTATTCCTTTAAACTCTAAAACCACACACAAATTACAGTTACGTATCTCATGTGAAAGTTCTTAAGTTATGAAAACTGATCTAAGCCGTGTACAGAAATGAATGCTTCTATATAAGTATATCTTAAAAATCGTGAGGATGTAGCGTTAGAAAAGTACAATAGCTAGCAAAGTTGAGTTACAGTGTATATGTGAATTAGTTCACTCAAACTGAGGTTCCAGTATTTTCTCACAGCATTGAACAGTAATACTTGTGGTCAAGATGACCATCCTTTTTAAAATGTCTTTATTGATAGAAGTTTGGATCTGTTAATTCCGCCTTGCTGTCCTTTGTCACCTTCTTCATCCCAAGATTACTGTCCAGAAAAATACCATGAAATTTGTAAAGGCCTGTGCTGGAGAATTTCTTGTTGGCGCAGCAAACAGCAGACTTCAGAAATTGTTTGAGAGGCCAGTAAAGTTCTTGGTATAAAACTGATATACAGTACAGTACACTGTGGCAGGCTTGGGCACCAACTTCCTTAGAATATAACGCAGTGAAAACAGGGCACCAGTCGCCAGTGACTGTACTGTACTGTATGTAAGGTTATCATCACAAAAACATAAGAGCCATGTGCCCTGCTTTCAAATAGCCTTGTCACCAAAATGCAACTCTTAAAATTGTGTTTGGCAGTACTGAATCTGTTGCATTGCATCTTCAGTACACATTATTTTTCTGCACTAGCTTGTTCAACTTTAAAACTATCTAAGAAGCAATTGCCTTCTTTTTTATTGTCACTAGAAATTAATTGGTTACAGTACAAACTGGGAGATACTTGAATAATCATTGTTTATTTTAAGTTTGGATGAAAATTCTATTTTTTGTTCAATTTTCAAAAAATCAAGTTAGGTTAATAGTAATAATAATAATAATAACAATTAATAATAACAACAACAATAATAATAACTTCATTAGAATTCCACAGGGTGGCTATTCTATGCTGATTACAGCCAATTATAATTAGCTGGGAGTCAATTTTGCTGAGGGAGGAAAACCCGAGTACCCCGAGAGAAACCCTTGGAGTCAGATTGAGATCAACAAATCTCAGCCCATGTGCGGGGCCCTGGTGTCGATTGCAGGTTGTAGAGGTGGGAGGTGGAAATGATGGCCACTATGCCAACCTGACTCCCCAAATTTGTAAAACAGGAAATGAAATTGGTCTCACCTTACGCAAAATTATCATTCAACTTTTGATGGGAACCTTATTGTATACAAACCTTCATATCCAACACTGGAACTGATAACTTCAAGTTTAGTTATGGGTTTAAAGTCCAAGTCCCACAGTACAACTGTGCCATCCTTTGAACCTGTAGCAAACCCATTGCTGTTTCCATGGATACTGAAAATTGCACCCTGAAAAATAACCGTACCCTATGTAGCACAATTTGATACATTATAGCAAAAAGAATTTC
Source organism: Palythoa grandis (assembly GCA_025448215.2). Classification (NCBI taxonomy): domain Eukaryota; kingdom Metazoa; phylum Cnidaria; class Anthozoa; order Zoantharia; family Sphenopidae; genus Palythoa; species Palythoa grandis. Next base: position 9,135 of record JAOEJH020024459.1, read on the forward strand.
AAAGACATATGGAGCACACACAGGGTTTGTTTCTTTGAGACAGGATAAAATTCAAGGACTTCCGGAAACTTCAAAGAAAATCCACCATTATAGCAAAAGTTTGTGAAAAAATCCTGCATGCTATCGGACCATCAAACCATAGCAGTAACAAAATGTGGAATTTAAAGCTCATAACGAGGCCATCAGCATTATACAGCTCATTGCGTGTAGTCAAAAAATCAGTCAGAGCATTCTGGCAAATATGTTATCCCAGGGGTGGCAGAACCGGGGCACTTCTCCCCCCCCCCCCTTCCCCAATTATTTGATGGGGGACTAGGCCTTCAGGTAATTCTTTGGTTACTACATGTGTTACTAGATTGAAAACAATGTCACATGGTTCAACTAACCCAAACATTTTTTGCTTCCGCTGCCCCTCCAGATTCTTCATTGGAGTAATTGTGGCAAGCGACGAATGACAATGAAAAACAAATTTCAATCAAGAGAAAGAAAACTTATAACAAAAGAAAAAGACCTTTTCTTGAAAATAGGAAGTACAAATAACACGAAAATAAAAATAAATATGGTGTATAGAATGCTCTTTGACCAAGTACAGTTGAACCATTTCTACACATAAATTACTGTCAGTAACTATCTAACTTACATTTTTTGTACACCTGAATGGAAAGTCTTTTGTCTACAGTTTAATTCCTCCCAGAAAATAGTAAATGGACAGACATGATGCCCATTTGATATGGTCATTGTTTAGTTTCAACCCTTTTCACATCTAAATTAAGTGATTTGCATTTTGTTTATCTGTAAGCTATATTATAGCTGGACCCTTTTCTAATAAGTTTTAAATGGGCATAGTCACGGTTCTGCGCATGATCGACACTTGAGCCAAAATCTTCAGTATCGGCCTCAACATATCATAACATATCAGCCATTCATCAATATATCAGAGTTTTCTTCACATATACTGTATATATTTCAGTCAATAATTTAAGGTCTTCTTCTTTTCAAGGTCTTGGTTTTCCAGGTCTTAATTTTCCAGGTCTTGGGTCTTAGGTCTTGGTTTTCCGGGTCTTGGTTTTCCAGACTACCGATCATTGACCGTGAACTGTTGTACTATTTGGTATTTGATTCGCAGTATTCGCACGTAGCAATTATTCCCTGCTTTAAACTGCTTTAAAATTCTAATTCTTTTTTCGAGATAAAGTAAAATAACGTGAGTTTTGTGTATACACCAGGGATTGTAATTATTTAATTACAACGTTTAGTTGCGATGAGCTAGACAGTTAGGTACCAGCAAAATCAAAGGCAAATTTGGAAGTGTTTCGAGTTTGAAGTAGGATTTTATTTATCAATTATCAATCGTGAACACTAAATTCACAAACTTATCTTTATTTCTGGCATGTCTGTGCATCTTTTGGCATTTTCTACAATTCTGCAGCAAGTTACGAATGGCTATTCGTGGACAAGAAGACAGCGATAACCAAAACATAGCATCACAGGAACTGCCACCACATTCCGATGGCGAGTTGATGAGCTGTGAAGTCTGTGTCGCTGGAGAAAATTCCGTAAGACTTGAATAATTTCCAAGAGTCATGAACTCGTGCAGACAACCAATACGATGGTGGCCCGAATGCCTTAATGTTTTAAATCTTCTACTCATTGCAGTAGTATTGCTGCTCGGAGCATCTCTCCTCGAAATGGCTTGGTCATCCCTACTAAATTAAGGTCGATGTGGAAAACTTTGGATTATATAGGATTTTAGGCAAGAATACAGTAAAATAACACAATTAAAAAA
>JAOEJH020024671.1:0-10918 GCA_025448215.2 Palythoa grandis
TGACTATGTGCACGGTGTTGGTGCTCAAAACTGTTCCACGCACGCTGCATGTGCCTAAGCGTGCCTAAGAAGGCTTTTGGCACACTCTTACCGTGCCCTAGGAACGCTGTCGGTGTTCCCTGAGCGGGCGTTAAGCGTGCTCTACATTTTGAACTCTATCGCAGCGTGCCCGAAGCAGCCTTTGAAATGTAATCACTACGTGCTCAAAACCGCAAAAGAATCGTATTTCAAATTAAATTTAACCGGCAAGGAGAGTTTGAATTTCGTCATGATTCGAAAATATTTTTACCAAAGATACCTTCCTCGCATTGATAAATGTTAGGTTTTCAATTTCTTTTTGCAGATTAGCTAATTCCTAAGCATGACGACATTACAATCTTACCTTTCAACCTTGGTAGACATATACAATGACTTTTGGTGGGTCAGTGTTTATCAACTATTTATACTGGTAAACTGATTAAAAAAACATTCAATATTTCGTTCTTTCTGTATGTATTACTCGTATAAACCTGGAGAACATTGTTTCCGTGTGATCGAACTTGCAAGGAAGATGGCGGTGTTAGAGCTTTGTCTGGATTTTGTCCACAGACAACAGGAAGCCCTATGAGGTTGCACGCAGCAGCTCTAATGTCACTAAACTTGATAAAACTGATTATTAAAATGTGAAATAGACATACGAAACTATAAATAATTCATTGAGGAGAGTTTGTAACGTGTGTGCAGACAAAAAATCAGAAAACATTCTTTGTAGAAAAATTGTACTCAGTTAAGGCAAAACTCAAAAACAAAAAAAGATCTCCCAAAAAGTTTCAGTGTTCCAAACGAGCAAATCTCGAAAAACCTTTCTGTGACCAGACGTTGATACTTGTCACACAAAGGTCATTTTTTATTCTGTCCAATCCTTTGTACCTACATTTAAGTTATTTTTATACTTTTGGCAAACTTTGAAACTTGGAACATTCATTTGCAATCCCAAAGCGTTTTTCTATAAAAATTCAGCTGTATCTTATTAAATTCTGTTCTTAATTTATTATTTTGGCCACAAGAAAACATGCTACTGGAGTTAACTTCAAGGACATGATGTCCGGACAATGTTTTGATCGTAAATCAATTTATGGCAATGACGAATAAAAATCTGTCGTGAGTAAAACTTAGTTTTAATTAATTCACGGCTTTCGTAAGTCACGAAACAAAATTGACTTGGGTAATGAAGTTTTCTTTTACACTGGTGAAGTTTGCCCTCTGTTTTATTCGAAAGGTGGCATACAGTAATGCCTTTTAAAAAGTAGCGAGATGTTTATTTTTGTTTACATTTTTCCAGAGTCATCCACAGTAAAATTTTGCTTTAAATTAAAAACAATTCACAATACACGCGCCAGTAGTGTGGTGTTCGGTCGTCGGAATGCGACTGAAGATAAAATTGTGTTATTCCGCATTACTTGACAGAAGTTTCTTCGCGAAAATTGACCAGCCCGTTTTTTAATTGTTTACACCAAATTTTGCTTCATTCATTAGGTTATCTGTACAAGCTTAGGAGAAGAGTGAATATTTTGCAAATGTAACAATAATTATTTGTTTACGTAAGTCAAACATGACTAGACTGCGCGGCTGGGCCGGCGCGATGTTCTTGTTTCGTCACAAGAAATTATAATGCGCATTCTTTCATCCAAGACGTCAATTTCAAGGCCATTTCAGTGAGTAACAGAAGCGCAAACAGATCGCAAGGAAAGCGATTGCTCGTTCATTTGAAGGAAATAAAATTGAACCTTCTGTTTTTGGTGATGTCCGACCAGAATTTTGTTTTGTCCGACTAAGAAGGTGTCTTGGTAGGGCATATGTCCTTTGATTTTGAAGTGAAAATTTTTTTGCAGCCCTGGCAATCCGTGCATTTTTAAATAGAAGCTGTATTATTTTATCTAAAACTAGATTATCTGTATCCATCTTATTAGGAAAGCCTTGTTGGTGTGGTAAGTGTACTGTACCTCATGTCTGTGATGACAAGTCAACAAAACGATCATCGTGAAAGCACGCAAACCTATTTTAGCGACAGGCGATGTTTGGAAGAATGAGGTTTTTGTCTATCGTTTGCCCTTTGATGAGCGGGCACATGAATTGAATGTGTTTTTGTGATTTATTTTATACACACCTTGTTAAACTTATACTTCCTAAAGAAAAAACATAATATGTACATTTTTGTTATTTTTTTCTCATAGTATGCACAGAGAAACGTGACGGCCAAGCAACCTCCACCCCCCAAACATCGGTCTGACGTTTCGTGTGCAATAAATTGATATGCGTGACTGTTCCCCGACAGTCACTTTTTTTAAAATACCAAGGAAAAATTTGCCATGGCGGTGCTATATGTTTCCGGAATGCTTTTCTTTTTTGTGTGGATAGAATTACAGTACGTCTCCTAGTGGACACTACCTTTACATATAAAGACTTTATGATACACAGATACCTATAGAGCTAAACATTCTGAACAACTCAAAACCCATTTTTGCTTAGAAAAGGTTTCACTCACTATTTGTTAATAATTATGGCAACTCTTACTAGCCGGCAACTTGAAAAGCAGCAAACAAAGAAATACGGATTGTTGTTTTTCCCTCTGGACAACACACTTGAGCCCGTTAAAACTGACAAGATTAAACAGGGAGTTATTCGGGAAGGCAATATGGTTTGTGTTTACTGGGATAAAAACAACCAAGACCTACCAGCCAAAATTCTTGCCCTCGACGGTAAGTTTCCTCATTTATTCTTATTACTTAGCGAAACAAACTTCTGTATAAGCGTTACGCTTCTACTTTATTCTGCAGTCGGCCTTCATCTTCCTTGAAATAAATTCACTTTGATTCTTGAATATGCATTTATGTTTGAAAAACCTCTGTTTTAAACTGCTCTGTCGATATTTATTCGATATTTATTAATCTGTGTTTTTCTAATGATTTTGCAGTACACTTTAATTTCAAAAACTCCCTTTTTTACCAATATATTTACAGACAACAAAGAAGACTTGGAAAGAAAGAGAAGCGATGTACTAGAGCGCCCAAAAAAGAGAGAAATGCTTGTCCAGCTTGACAAGAAGGAGCTTCTTTTTGTTGATCAGTACAAGAAAAAAGCGGCTGCAAAGCGCAAAGGCATCCCTGCTCCAAAGCCTGGTACGCCAAGCAAGAAACAAAAATTAAAAAGATGCAGCATCGATAACCCTCCCAGTTTACAGATTGCAGACGATGAACTGGTAGCCGATGAAAGAAACTTGGACGAGTGTCCCGAGTCGCCACAGTATGAGCCTACAGAAGTGACAGCTGCATTAATTCCTAATATTCCTTTTAAAACTTTAACAGCTTTCACTAACGAATGTAAGTCTTCATCTGGCGGACACTTCAAAATTGGGACAACAGCACCGGTACTGCAGTCCACATCTAACCACAATGCATTTTGCCCAGCAAAATCTAAACAAAATGATGGAAATGAAGACTCTGCATTAACTACTTTTAATATACCCACTAACTTTGCTGTTGATAATGAATTGCTTGAGTCTTCTACCCAGAGAAGGTTAAACACTTCACAACAGGGCATAGCTAAACAACCATCAAGGATAAACAGTTATAGCTCACCTACCTATACTAATTACAACAAACTGCTAACTGACTTACCATCAGCTAACCTACTTACGCAGACATCTAGGTACAACTCTCTTGACGATGGAAATTTTCAAAACCTGATATCTAAGGGCCATTCTTTACCAGGCTCATTGAAAAACACTTCACAACTGTGCCACCCTGTTAGCGTCAATGAAGATTCACTACACACCCTTAATTCATCAGCACACTACAGCTTACCCGGTGCTTGAAATAACATGCATACCCTTAGTCATAATGCATTTCCACCAACCATACAAACTCTGAGTGCAAAGTTGGAAAACCTTGAGCAAAAAGTAAATTTGATACTGGCTAATCAAAATGGTATCATTTCAACTCTAAATAAATGCCTTGCAACTAATAAAGCAAACTTATTGTCTTGTATTAATTCACAACCTTTTAACATGCCCAGCATAAAACAGCAAACGTCAATGCAACATAATCAACAATTTTTTGAGTGTGCTTCTCGCTATTCTTCCCAACCAATTTTAACTGATTCAGATAATGAACAATTGCATGGTAATGTTATGTGTCATGAACCAGTTAACAAAGAACTTACACCAGCAGAACTAAGAGAAATTAAAGCCGCTTCTGGTCCTAATAAAATCCATTTTGCAGTTGCTTGCTTAAAAAAACTAACAACTACAATGCAGCGTATGGGCCGGACTGTTGACGGTTACGGCAAAAAGCCGGGTCTGGATGCGAGTGTGGTGTATCAACTAAGAACATATCATCAACAGTGGTGTCCAGAGGAAGATTGGAAGGAAGCAAAAAGAGCCCTGAACAATCACCTTAGGAAATATTGTAAAGGTCCAGAGGAGATAGAGACAGCTGATAACGAAAATTCATGAACTTTAATTGTTAACATGTTCACAGTATTAGTCAAATAAATGCAAAAGAATATTCAATTAGTTTTGTTTTGCTGATGTATAAATACATTTTAAAGCTTAAATTTTTTAATTCTTAACAAATTAAACAAACTTACAGTTATTATTCTTTTGCTTTTTTTAAAATTGACACGGTCAAAGGACGTGGTATTCTTCAACAGAAATCTAAAAAAATTTCTTTTTACTTCCAATTTGACCTTCAGCTCTATCAATAATAATAAAAATGTATACAATAACTATAAAGACTAGTAGTAGCTATATCGCTAAGTGCCAACGAGCAAGACAAAACTAAATATTTAGAACGAAGTGTAAATCACTAAATGCGATTTATGACTGAAACAGATGTTAATAGGACACTGTTGAATCCTGATTTTTTTAACCCGCAGATTTTTTAAAAACCATATTTTTAACTTTATCCTTGGAGGCTAATAAGGAATTCAGTAACATCCTGGTTTTTAAACTCGATCCAAAAGCTGATAAGATATGAGTTGTTTCTGTCTATCACCATTTGGTGTACAGACCACACTATGATTGGCTAACGAAAATTCTACAATTGTTCTCTTATGTTACGCGGAAATCAATATTCTATTGTTATCTCATAATACGCGGAAATCGAGATTGTTTCTCCCAGCAGTTCATGCAGACACAGCTCTATAATGATGCCGTCTCGCAACCTCGGCCTCTTGGCCTAGTTTACTTGTTGGCAATAATCTAATGATACTAATAATGCAGTAAAAAGGTGACTTTCTAAATATCTATGAAATACGATATGCCTTCAACCAAATAGTAGTTATGAATAAAATAAACCAAATAATCAAGTAAAACTAAAAGTTACAAAAGGTCTAAGAAACAGGAGGAGAGAAGACTTTAAGGACTTTTGGTGTTATTTGGCAATCTTTAAGTAATATTTTAAAAGATACTATCTCTGAGCTAGTGTTAAAGACACCATCTAAAAACCGTTGAGAGATTCAAGAATGTCCAAATGAAGCTCCTCTGTTACAATGAACTGGTCATTGTTGTCTGTACGTCTTTGTGGGCAAAGAAATCTAGCAGTTGCGGCATAAACGCAGGCTTTTTTATCAGTGTTCAGTTTGTATTGAAAAGGTGCAGGACACCTTGGCCTTGTTTCTTTTTCAAAAAAGTAGCCTCTGATAACCTCTGCGCCTGGGGGAAATGACACTCCCCATTCATCTGTCTCTTCCTTCTCAAGAGTTTGTGGAACATTTATTGCCTCGAGCAAATAATAGTCTCGCCCTCTATCCCCTGAAGCGATAGCAACCACAGTATTCTCTGATATAAGTTTTTTAATTTCCTCAAAATTGTTTTCCGTTTCACTTCTTGTTGTTCTCAATGTACGTCGGTATGTTCTGTCGCTCTGAAGTTGTCGTACCTGCCAATATCCTATATAGTCTGAGTTGTTACAGTCTTCATAGTTCATGTCCAAACAGGCATCACAGTAACAGGACAAATCTCTTGTACTTAGTGAGCACCCGCCATCGCTTGACATAATAGAATGAATGTTTCTGTTTCCCTTGACTTCTTTAAAGTAGCGATCCCCCCGACTCCTGTTAACGTTATCCTCATAAAAAAATATTCGCCGTTTGAGCTGCACGTTTTCTGACTGATATCGCACAGAAGCCGGGCTTTTCATGTTTGTTTCGGCAAATTGAAATAACTCTTTAGCATTTCGTATAACAACCTGTTTAGAAAAAACACAAACAACAAAAAGAACACCACATTTTAACAAAACCAACCTCTGTAAAATAGCAGATCTATGTGTGTCGATAAGAGATGTTTTAAAACTTATGAGAAACAATTCCTATTATCTATTAAATGGTGATAGATAGTGAAATGTAAACCAACTAGAGTCATAGTAAAGATTTCTTCTCTAGACTTTTAAGAACTAATAGAAAACAGAAAAATTTTTGGAAGGAAATTAAGGGTATATAGCACGCTCTTTGGCATTGACAAAATTTCCTCCTGGCTTAGCAATGAGGACGGCAAAGGTAGCGAGAATGGTCCAGATAATAGAGAGCTGTTGCACGTGTATACATTTGGTACATTTGTTACAACGTTGTGGGATAAAATTTTTACTTTATTTTGTTTGAGACCTTGTGCGAAGCAGCTATAAGTAAACAACTCTTCTTTTCTTTACTGGCCTTGCTGATAAAGCTTTGTCATCTCATACAAAATCTCGACTTTGTATTTTATATGGCTGTTTTGCACAGATGTACATCTATTCAAAAGTCGTTTTTTGCTCTGAAAAAACATCGTTTCACCTTACTTTACCTGTCTTTTGATAACGGCCATGTCAGCTTTGTGTTTCAGGTTTGCCCCAGCACCGTCTTGTGGTCCTTTTGCATGCGACGTCTCAAAGAAGTTTCTGATTGTGTTGTAACCGAAGTCGCAAGACGAGAGCATCACGTCACCCATGCAATGGCGGCTTTTGTATTGTGCAGAGCAACCATCTGTCCACTCATGCAGAATTTGTAAATTATACCCTATTTCAAGCAAGATACCTTATTACAGCAAAATAAAATAGGATCATAACAAGGTTGACGAAATTTAGATACGATTTAAGTGGATTTAATTAACGCGGTTTGTTGGGATTTTTGTGTTTAAGTGGTTTTAATTGACGATGTTTTCACGCCCTATTGTAGTTCTTTTCACACTGCTCGGCGTTTTTCACAAGACAAAACGACAATGCCAATCAACATAACTCGCAGTTTAATCATAAATATACCATATGATCAACAATATATCGATGAATCACAAGAAATTGTAAAATCGGTATTTTCTCTGAAGATGCGTCTCAGTTTGCAGCTGGTGATCACGATTCAGATGAAGAAACGATTTAGGATGAGGCAGACGACGTAATAACTATTTCTTAAACATGTAAAATTTTAAGTATGAATAAAGGTATTTCAAAATAATGGTGTAAAATTATATGGCTTTAATTATAAATTACAATAATTAAATCCGTTTTTAATTTCCTACAATAAGATAGAGAAACTGATAAGTGTTTCAGGGAATGGCTCAGTAATTATGTACCTTGTAGGAAAATGGTATACTGGTTTTTTTGAAAAGTGCCGTTACAGAAACTTACGATCGCCTCTAAACGAAACTAGAGTCGAGTCAATGATTTTAACATTTCTATTATTTCAGATGTTATCTATTTTTTATTGATTTTTCAACCTATAAAGTTTTTTTTTCATATACAAAATACAAAAACAACATTAATATCAACAACAACAACAAGTTATTTATTGGCACCTTGGAAAAATTAATTTAAAGTATTCAGTTTGCCTAATAAACTATAATAACAATAAATAACAGTAACTTGTTGTTGTTGTTACAAAATACAAAAAATCTTACCGATTTTATTTAGATAACTATCCACATGTTGCCTAGCATTGTTGACAGAATGATGATCGTGCTTTGTGTCTGGAGATATAACAAAAAGGTGTTCTGTAACGATGCGTGGGTCGTCCTCGGTGCTCCTCTCACCATCTATGTCTGGTAAAGCGTGCCTGTGAAGAACGGTGATGTGAATAGATGCCTGCGTTTGAGAAAAGTATAGAGTCTGTATCTGGTCCTGATGGGAGCAATTATAATTCTCGGAGTAATCGTGCACGGCACAAGCATGTCCGATGGGTAAATTATCCAGAAGGGCTTGGAGCTGTTCATTTTGCCATTTAGCAGAAAACTGATGATATGGATACTTTTCTAAAAGTTCCTTAATGTACTGGAACATTTCTTTAGGAGAAGTGGCTTTATCAACCAGCTGAAGCCGCCTCCTGTCACAACCATCGCTCCCTCTTACTGTAATATGTTCGAACCTGCTCCACCTTACTTTTGGTGCCTCTTCGCTGTCGTCGATTTCCTTGTCACTGAGATTCAAGTTTTCGACACCGCAGTTTTCACACTCGCGTCGGAGGCAACAGAGAGCATATCTGCCATCACTTTTGTTTGGGGGACACAATGTTTCTTTACATAGATCTGAAAGGTGCTGATAAACTGGCAACTGGTCTGGATTTAAATTGCGTCGAAAGGCCATACACGAGTGAAACACCATGTTAGTTTCGACGTGAATGCGACAGCAACATGACATGTGGTCTTGTGGTCGTGGTGGAAAAACATAAAATGGTTTGCATTTTTCAAAGCTTCTTTGACCCATTTTTACTTGAGGGTACTTCCTTTGAAACTCGATGTAGGCCTCCGTTTGTGTTTTTTCGAGGATGTGTCTTGGGTGTGTCACGTATATCTTAGGAGAAAGTCGTTTTCTAACAATGTCTTTCTTATTCGGGGTCGTCCTCGATATACTTTTGCTACACCAGAAGTCATGAGCAAGCTTGCGGTGAAAAGTAGGAATGGCATCAGATCTCGTCTTTCTCTCAGTGATAGTCCAGCAAGACTTCTTGTCCGTTTTCATGAAAACTTGCCTTTTCGCATTTGCTTTCCCAACACTTCTTCGATTGATACTTAAGGCTTTGGCAATTTTCCCCTTTTTTCTCGAATTTTTGACATTATCCCCGCACAAAAAACTCAAACAAACTCGAGATGCCGCACGTGCATCGTCTGATCTTCCAGTCTTTGTCTTGTTCAATGCCTCTCTCGCATCTTGAAGAGCGGCTACGGCCGTTTCCGTTTCTAACTTCTTCTCTGCTGAATTTACAAGTCCAAGCTGTTCTAAACCTTTTCTTGTCTTGGGGCTTGCTTCGATCATTCCTACCACAACTGCAACTCTTTTTGCAGGGCTTTCTGGTAGATTTGCTCGAGCCAAATCAATCTTTCGCTTCCTTGACGTCCTTGATTTGAAAGCTTTTAAAGAAATCTTTGTTTCTTGTTCAGCTTTGGCTTTGGCTTTCATATTTTCTCTTTGCCTCTGTTTCTGAAGGGCCCATTTAGCTCTTTTCTTTTCCTGCTCTGAGGAGTTGTTCTTTTTAGAAGACTCTGCTTTTGTTCGTTTATCCTTTAGACGCTTTTCATTTCGTCTTTGCTTAATATCGTCGTGGCGTTTTGAATAATAACTTTTGTTGTATGCTTTCCTAGCCTCCTTCTTTTTTTTCTCTGCTGCTCTTAGTCTCTCGGTTGCGCTCTTTTTACACGCTTCCATTTCGAAAATGATGACAAAAGAAATAGCACTTTAACAAGTTTAGACTTCAGAATTACATTGTAAGGGATTTGTAGCCTGCATTTAAACGATTACCGCAACTATTTTAGGAAACACAAGTCAAAGCACACACGCATCTATCAAAACTTGTCGTGACTTTACAATTTCATTAATTCACATAAATTTCCGAGCGCAGATCCGCACAAAAACAATTTATGTTATTATTTAATGCTACAGCTCGGTTTTATTGTTTTATATTCTAAGTGTATAATTAGTTTTAGGTACTACACTACTGTAGTGGACTGCAAATATTAATTTATCTTTTATCCGAAGAGTTTTAGTCAGTACGACTCCCTGTTGAAACAATCAAGCTACATGAAGACATATTTTTAGATTCTAAAAATAAGACAGTTGTTTTCAGCGAGTTGTTTAAAACGTGATTTTTGAAATAGATTGATCAGCGCTCTGACGTAGTTTCTAAAACAACCAGTCACGGATTCTCGTTTCACGCATGAATACAACATTGAACAGCGGGTAGCAGAACTGTAAAACTGAACTACAAAAATCACAGAATAGTTAGTTTTCCAAAGCATATCAAAACTTTTATTTTTGGTTGGTGTGAGAAACAAAAATACGTGCCAGCTCTGGCATACTTAAGATTGTTTTGTTTACTGATAAACATCAAATATGTGAATTATGCACCTAGAGCGTGCCCAGCGAACGCTAATTGAGAAAACTCTGACCGTGCGTGCAGCGTTCCCCAAGAAGGCCTAGTCTGACAGCACAGCGTGCGTGATCTCTCTCGATGAGCGTTCATGAGCGTGCACGGAATGGAACATGGCGGACAATTGTGTTCAAACATGTTTGGGCTTTTTGTGAAGCTAGGTTTTAGGACAAGAGCGATTGAAATGTGGTTCGCCCGGTTCAAAATTACTTTGTCACTTTATCTGGAGCGAATTGGTATTTGTTTGCGAGGCATCGTCGATTTATAGCTCGATAATGAACACATGCGATTTCTCAACTGCCTAAGGTGGACATTTGTCAAACTGAATTAGGCAAGTCGTATTACTTTTGAGTGTATTTGTGATAAAAACGTTTGGTGTTTATTGAATATTTAACCCTTTGTCATGGATTATATTTAAGTTATAGCTCGTAAAACCCAAATCTAGAAATATAAGGAAATAAAGATTACAGCGTGCCCATGTTTTGGAACGCAAGAGATTGAATTTTTTGCCGTTTATGGCCTTCTACCTTCAAATCTTTCTTATAAAAAAAAC
>JAOEJH020024777.1:0-10918 GCA_025448215.2 Palythoa grandis
TCATTTAGAATTTTACTTGACTTTGAAAGAAAATAAATCCGCTTTAAATGCCAATTTACCGGAAATATTATAACAAACTAGTTCTTGGAATCTTGAAGCATAAGTAGAATTAAACTTGTTCACATCCTGGAGTTCCCCTTTAACACAACAGAAACCGGAGATAAGCAGGGGCTCCAATGGGTCACTAGGCTCTTAACAGGATTAAGCTTTTTAACCATAACATTATTCTTGGCAGATTTTGGGTGGTTTGGTCCAAATTAAAGATCAACTTTAGCAATAAGAACGCTTGCACCTGATGTCAAGGCCCCTTGCTAATAATGCAGATTCACTTTAGATTACTGAATAAATGATCAGTGTGTTTGGTTAGTTATTCTCCCTACAGTGATTAGGCTTTTCTTTCCAATAGTGTCGGACATGTTTATCTTTTTGATTTGTTGGAAGTTTGATCGTTTTGTTTTACAGTAAAAAGAAGTTAAATGTAACGCATTTGTTTGCACTCAAAAAGAAGTTGACTGATTAACATCCTGTCAAAGGCCTGTTGTTATTATTGTAATAATTCTATTTGGAACATGGTTCTGTGCTCTGCCATCCAGCCAAAAGGTCCCGGATTCAAACCTTGGCCCTGCCGAGTATTAAACATTTGTGTGACCTTCTTTTCTGCCAAAGTTGACTCAGCTTTCCATTCTTACAAAATCGGTAAATTGAGTACCAGCTTCTGCCGGGGAGAAACCTACGACGAATTAGAGTCCTGTCCAGGGGGAGTCAATGACTCTAATTCGCTTAACACTACATAAACCGGAGATAAGCATCGGCTCCTTAGAGGGCCACTTAGGCTCGTAAAGGGATTTAGCTTAGCTTTGTGATTGTAACCTTCAACTTTAAACAGAAATTGCTAGCCAATTACGATATGTAGCTATTTAAGATAAAAAAGATGATTTTATGCTGTTAAACACTTTGTATTTTATGATTTTATCTCCTAGATATCAAACATTAAACACAGCTAAACAACAGGACCGAAACACGATCTCGAGTTTGGAGCGAAAATTGAAAACTGAGCGTGACTCTCGTCTTCTGTCTGAAACTCAGCTGAGAGAGGAACGTAGAAAACAGAAAGCTGATGAAGCAGCTCAGAAACAACGTGATGATGCTGGTCGACATGAATCATGCATTGCACGTCGAGGTGAGCTGGAGGAGGAAACCAGACAGCTTCGCTCATTGCTACAGGAAAAGGAAGAAGATGTTAAACGGCTGACTGTTGAAAATGAACTATTTAAGAAGAAACACAAAGAAAATGATGGCCTTCAGCTAAAGAAGGAGACCGAAGTGTTGATGTCAGCTTTGACTGCGATGCAAGGGAAGAACACTCATCTGGAGAACAGCCTTAGCTCCGAGACACGCCTTAAGCTGGATTTGTTCTCAGCACTAGGTGATACTCGCCGACAGCTAGAAATTGCACAGGGTAAACTTGCAAGCAAAGACAAGGAAATTGAGGCATTGAAGGCTAAGATTGCTGAGGTCATGGCTGTCATGCCAACAAGCTCTTACCCCAACATGTCACCCACCAGTCATGAGGTGTCTGGATTAACATGTCTTAACCCAAGTGCACCGTGTTATGTACCTGCCGTTAAGAAGAATGGAATGCTGTAGGGAGGAGGACATACATTAGAAAGTTGTTCAGGCTAGTTCCTTAATAGTCGCTGAGGTCATTTAGTTTTATGAGCTTCAATGTGTCAATCCACTCGTGTTGTTATTTCTCCTTTCCTCACCTTTTTGGCTTCCATTCATTCTTTGCCAGTTCTAGAGAATGAGGCTATTGTTTAGTATCGCCATACAGTTAACATTTTGGTCAGGGAGAGAGACGTGATATAATGTGGAATCACCGGCTCAGATTGAAAAATCGCGATACAAAACTAATTGCGATTCTGAATCGCAATTAGTTTATAAAATCTTCATAGTGATTCCTGACAAGCGTCAAGGAATTTGCTCTACACTATGTCAAATACATATCTGTGAAAACCAAAATCAGCTTTCGGTATGACAAGAAATTACAAATTCCACAAACAGATAAGTAGCTGTTCTTTTTAGAATTCCCGCGGCTTTTGGTCAGATTTTATCTGCCGTCAAAGGTTCTGCTACTCAAATGAAATGTTTGCCAAGATGTCGTGATAACTTGTGCACGAGAGAGGAAATAAATTAGGCAACAGAATTTTTCTTGAGCAGTTGAGGACACTAAATTTGTTGCAGCTTTAGCTTTCTGTAGACTCCTACTATGCTCGTCAGTCTGTTCTTACAAAGTGTTAAAGTACCTGGATGGACCTATTCGATCATAAAATTATCTGATATACTAAAGCTATGAAACTCTGCAATGTAACTACGTCGTGCTAAAATGCATATGTCAGCTAAAGGTCCCACGCTTAATATGTGGCGACTGCGATTTAAAGAGACCTGCATTAATGGGTGCGTCTTGGGAGTAAAGGGCACTGAGAACAAGCCCTTGTGTCTTTTTCAGTGCCTGGCTATGCAGTGCTGACGAGCTCTAATAAGAGCGAAACGTTGTTCACTGCTGCCACTTTCTTGGTACCTAGGCTGCGCACGCGTAGTTGCAGAAATCTAGATACTAAAGCTAAGGCCTAGTTCAAACATCGAACTTCACATGTGCCGAATCTAATGCAAATGAGGTAGAACAATAGAACTTACTCATTAGCATTAGATTCGGCACATGTGAAGTTTGATGTTTGAAGTAAGCCTAACCGTCTTCTGTCGGCTCTCCAATTTTTGCACATTGTTATTCGGTGGGTTCAGAGTCTTTCATTTCCTTCGTATCCACAGTTTTAGAAATGTTTTGGGCGGCTATTTTTTCATCGTTCATCTACACTTTGTCTTTGATAGCTTAAGTTAGTGCAGTTAACAAAGAATGCGTTACGCCATTACCAGTTTTAAGCCTGAGAAACCGAGGGGAGAGGGTGGAAAGCGTTGCGAACTACGGCGGAAATTTTTACCAAACCCAGAACATTCAGGGGCGGGGAAGAAAATTTCGGTCAAGCAGTGTGAAAAATAAAAACAATGAAAGAATGTGGAAACCATGGTAAAATCATGTCAAAAGTCCCATTCCTACATAATGATAGGTGTAATAGAATGTAATACTAATCGTAGTTTCGATTTTTTTTCTTCAGGCCCGACCTGCGTTGTACTCCGACTAGCACCGAGCCAAGCTGTGTACCGCTTTCAGTGCCATGGGAATATTACTGAGCTGTCCGAATTTCTCTTCAGACCCGATTCCAGACGATTCTTTAGATGGCCTACAATATCACATAACAAAACAAAATGAAGACCTCGAAAAACTCA
Source organism: Palythoa grandis (assembly GCA_025448215.2). NCBI lineage: Eukaryota > Metazoa > Cnidaria > Anthozoa > Zoantharia > Sphenopidae > Palythoa > Palythoa grandis. The sequence goes on from JAOEJH020024777.1 coordinate 3,346, forward strand.
AACTGCAAGCGTTAGAACAAAACGAGGAGTTAGAAGTCGTTCGAGCACAGAGCCAGAGCCACCTCCAAGCAATCCAAGTCGTCCAGAAAGAAATTCAGGATTTGTGCGCACAACTCGACGAGCAAGATAAATTATTCAATTTAATAAAAGAAGAAAACCAGCAACAAAAAGAAGATATTGCCACGATCAAGAAAAATCAGCAAGGCAGAATAAAACACCTTGAAGTTGCCGTGTTAGAGGACACGAAAGTTAAAAACATGGAACCACGACCTACAACACCAACAGAGGTTGAGAGGGTCATCAGCACCGCTACTTTTATTTGGAGGTTGGAAAACTTCGAGTACCTTCAGAAAAAGGCTCGAACTGGGAAGCAACAGGCAATCAACAGTGAACCCTTCTATTCTGAGCGTCACGGATACAAGATGAAAGTCCGCGTGTACCCAAATGGTCGGGCTGAAGCGAAGGGAAACCACCTGTCTCTCTATGTAGTCATCGCACAAGGTGAGTACGATGCGATGTTGCCATGGCCGTTTGTCAGAAAGGTCACTCTTTCAATACTTGATCAGGAAGAAGATTATACAAAGAGGAAAAACATCAATGGTTGGTTTGAGCAAATAGAGGCAATTAATTGCTTCGGAAGGCCGGAGATGGTTGACAACGAGGCGTATGGATTTCAGAAAATGGTCAGGCTTAAAGATCTGCAGGACAAGAAGTTCATCGTTCAAGGAGTCATGTTTGTTCGGGTAGACGTTGCCACGGAGTAGTAGAGTAAGCACTGTTGTAATACAGAATTAAATTGTTTGTTGAACTTACCTTTGTTGAACCTAGAATAAAAGCAAAACATAATATTTACAACATTCAGTTAATGAAGTAAAAATGCCTTAAACTCCAAAAGTTGGACTGTATCAAACTAGGGTTATTTTCTTGACACCCTTCTATAACAGACATGGTGAAAGCTGATTTCTCGTAATGTTTTCGGTAAAAACCTCACGTGGTCGGCAAAATTTTCACCAGGTTGAAATGTTTTTAAGACATTCTCAAATGCGCTCGGTCCGTAGAAGTCTTACCATGGAGAGAAGACGAGAAATGCCAGGAAAATTTTAACTATCACAGGCTCCCAGGGAACTAGAAAATTCACCGGGCCGGGGAGGGTAAAAAACCCACCAGGTCGGGGTTTACAACGTCTGTTACAGAGGGGTACTTTCTTTGTCTGCGAAGTTCGATTGTTAGAGAGTTTCGATGTAATTTGATTAATCCATTTACAAAATCGTTGATGAAATTAATAAAAATTGATTATTTGATCAGGGTGTTCTTTTTAACAAGAAAAATAATCTGAGGATTATAAAGCGCTTTTAAAATCATAATATTTTAAGCAAATTATCACGGTTAAGCGACTGAAGATTTTCTAACACTACAAGTTATATAAGTGAATTAAACTTTCTGGATTCGCTAAACAGAGATCTGAAGCTCTAAACTTTTTATTAAACAGTTGACTCAATGCCTATTCCACCATCCTTCAGTAGCTTACTTAGAAATGTGCTCTGGAAAAGTCTAATATCTTATCACCTTGTCTAAGCACATCACGACAGTGGAACAACATCTTTAGAAAAACCGTATTATTTTTCTCCTGCTGCAAGCTTTATTCAGCCACGATTTTTGAGGCTTGTGGTTTTTCAGTCTCTACTATTGTGCAACAATTCCAGTTTAAAAATATTGACACCAAAAATTGACAAAAATGCATTTTGTTGTTGCATTAAAAAAGAATATGTAATGGTAGTACATTTAGGCATAATTTAGTTATAACTGTGCTCAATCAACTTCTGTTGCAATTGCATCAAGTCTCATCAGATGATTTGAATCCAGCAGTCTGAAGCTTCTCCTTGTACTTGTCATAAACTTGCTTTCTGGAAAAATATTTTACCTAAAAACAAATTTAAAAGATAAATTTTTCTTTAGTTGTCTACGTTGTAGTAAAAAGCTGGTCAAAAGAGTTTTAATGATGAAAACATTTTATTCTATATTAGTAGGAACTTTCAAAAATATTAATGTAAGGACATAGAACCACTGTTGAATGAAAATAAAGCACCTTATTAAATAAACTGATTTGTTTGAAGTACTAATATAATTAGTTTTTTAAATAAATAATGATAACAGATATATCGGAGATTCTGGGCAACGGGACGGCCGTTTTTAATTGCACCCACTAACATAGATCGCCGCCAAAGGGGCTTTTCAGTATCATAATAATGTTCCACACTACTTCACATACAGAAGCAGCACAGCTTTAGGAAGTCAGATTGAAAGCACATAAGCTCATCTCTTGCTTCTGCCATATGGTTGATGTTTGACCTCACAGCACAGAACAACAGCCAATTGTAATTAGCTGGTGCTGATCTTTGAGAGAAAAAAAAAATGGAGTTATCCAGAAAAAAACCTTTGCTGTAAGACCGAGATCAAAAAAATCCCACGTGGAGAACAACATTGGAGCAAGTGATAATCCTCACAATAGCCTATCTGTTTTGTGTTCCACAGCACTGACATTTGAATGAAATAAATATTACTTGAAAGGAAAAAAATCTAAAATGCACATTTATGCCGATGATTTTCAGTGCATCGTCTATAATACTAATGACCAAAATTGTTTTCTTGAGGCTGGATTCTCTGCCTTTCAAGTTTTTTAATCATCCCAATCATCTAAAATGTGTTCAGGCAATTAGGATGATCATATGGAAATGCTCTGAAAAAATCAGAGATCCGACTGGGATGATCGCAATCTTCTAGATCTCTAGCAGTTCTTTCTGGGTGATCGGGACGATCGAGAACTTTTGCTAGCGATCAAATGAAAACTGCTTCAGGTGACTAAGACGATCATGATAATCCAAAACTGCCCCAAAACTTCCAATATTTGCCTTATTTACTGCATGTGGGTCCAAAAATGGCAACATGTTGAAAAGATAAATAGCCAATACTATAGATTTTAATGGAAGAAGTTTAAAAGTGTTTTATATATGCGGCTCAACTGCTGGAAGAAAATTGGGGAAAAACTCTTTGTTAGCATGTCAGAAGCAAAAAACAAATACAAAAATATCCAGCCTGATCAGCGACAATGGATGGGCAATAATGTATGATGAAAAATGTTCTCAGACCCATGCCTTTTACTTGCCGCGCTGACCGCGCTGTTGACCGGATTGATCTGGGTGACGCTTTTCCACGGGCGTCGAGGGAGGAAGAGTCCACGATGTACTACAAAACGGTCAGTGGAGTTTTAATTTATTTTTATATTAGAATATCCGCCAAATAAATTAGAATAGGGACCGCGCGCGTTATTTCTTAATACAAATGATGGAGCACAACGTTTTTAGTGACAATGTTCTAGTGTATTTAAAGAATATGTACATTTTATTCACGACAACTTCAATAAGTGTTGTTCAAAGTGATATTAAATATACTGGAACAACATAAACTAGTAAAAGTTTTCAGTCAAATGCTTTTTTCGTTCTATTTCATTTTTCGCATTTTAAAATGCACATATTTTGTTTGAGCCAATGAGTAACTATGAATTTAAAATTTCTGTTCTTTCAGGTGCTAGTCAGTGAAGTCACTTTTTAATTAACAAACACAAAGAAATATATAAGGTCACAAAAATCTCTTTATTAACAAACACAAAGAAATATATAAGGTCACAAAAATCACTTTTTATAAAAAAAGAAGGAAGAAAAATTATACCCTCGACCTGGGTACGTTGTCATCTTGGAGAAGCCCAACTAGTCCAGTTTGTTGGCTTTATTTATTTAGACTCATTTATACTTAACTCAAATCAGTGTTGCGCCAGTCTATCTTAAATTTCCTATGAAACATAGGTCCACATAACTTGTACCAAAACTTTTTTCAGAAACTGTTTTTACATAGGAAGTCGAATTTATTGATAAAAACCTTTCTATTAATTATCCTGTGTAGGCACTCCACTGATCCCTCATAAAACCCGAAACAATAACCATTTTCTGCCCAAAAATCTTTAAAGTTTTCTTTGGCAAAAGAAATTTCTTTTGAATCTATATCACTCAGAAAAGTTTCCACATTCATATCCATATTGAGAAGTATGGCAATTGCTACTTTTGTCTTGCCTCCGAATAAATTAGTTTGTTTATTGCTTCCGCTGACCGTTTTGTAATACATCGTGGACTCTTCCTCCCTCGACGCCCGTGGAAAAGCGTCACCCGATTGATACAGTGGTTTCCACATAATCGTTCGGATCGTTCCTAGCCTGTGTACAGCCGCTCTCCTGAAGGGAGGGGGGGCGGCTGTACACAGGCTATATCATTCCGATCGTTTGCAAAATTTCTGTGACGATTGGGACGATTATATGGAGACCAGGGTTTACGGGCATCTCAGTTATCTTACCCACGCTGCAGGACAAGCTTCGACATAGCTTGTTTTCTCCTTTGCACAGGCGGCCTCATCATTATCATGGACTTCTTTGCAAGAAAAGTACTTATCTCTTGCTTCGTAGCATTTTTGTCTTTCGAGTGCGTTTGGAGCTGGCATGAAAATTTACAATTTTATAATTCACAAACAATCTCGTGTGCGTACCTTAACTCTTGCACTACTTGGTAACCGTGCCTTGTTGTGGCGCAGTGCACCATGGGATTGCAATGGCCGTTGGTTTGAGGCCCGCTAAAATACAAAATTCGAGTGGTATTCATTTCTCACAATAAAAACGATTGCACCGAAATTGAGAGATAATTAGAAAAATTGTCATTAAGATGGTAATACGCGATCTTGCCGCACTTTAACTGGAAACAGCAAAATGAGTTGACTTCGATTATCAAACCATAACACAGTTACCAGCTGTCAACAATCTTACATCGATATTTGAAATGGAAAATAGACTTGAAGAAAACGCTCCAGCCAGCTTATCGTCAAGACACGTATTCCGTGGAATAGAATACATCCTCTCTCTCACTACCAATGCAGCAAAGGAATTTATAACTGTGGAAGTCGAAGACAGGCTCACTTCTGATCAGTGGAGGGCGCAATTTGATGCCAGATGTAAGTTTTTGTGCAGAATTCTGTTATAGATCTAGAATAATAGTACGACATAATACCCGTTCACTATTGATATTGATAACTTATTCCTGCTTGATGCACGAAAAGTTATGCGCATATATATAAGTGTCAATAACATTAAATTAGTGGTCGACTATTCTAATGTTTACAGGTCTTTAAGAAAAACTGTAATTTAATTAATTAGTTTTATATTAATCTCTTCCATTCTCTGAGTATTCGTTTTCACGCTTCAGGATTCCTTAAAACATTTTTTCTTTTAGACATTGAAGACCTTACACAAAGAACTGGCAACTTTAAACAGTTTTTGGTGTTTGTGAGTATGTTGGAATCTGGCTTGCTAAAAGTAAGTATATTATCAAATGAATTTAAATAGAGTAATAACATACATGAAAAAATTACTTGATTCTGATGAGCTAAAAGAGGAGTGCAGCTTTCGTGTAACATGAATACAAAATTGTGTAACACTGGTGCAAAGTTGTAACACCAGTCAGTGCAAATTACAAATTGATTCTGATTGGCTTAGGAATAATAGGGTTTGGTAAGAACGAATCAAATCATTTGTTTTGGTGGCTTAACGCACAAAGTCCAAAGTTGCTAGTAGAGTTTTGCCGGTGTCCACAACGGAACCTGCTCAGTAATTTTGTAATGTATGTTATTAAAAAGTAATCACAAGACTTAAATCTCATTCAGTGTTGGAAATAATTTGCACTCGTGTGTTTTACAAATAAATACGTATTTTTTCGAGGCTGGGAAAGATTCGAACAATGATTCGATGATTTGTGTTTTACAAAAAGCTTAAATTGCATTTGCCCTACGGGCTCATGCAATTTTGATACTTTTTGAAACATCCACTTGTGCAAATTATTTCCAAATTGAACTTGAAATCGTGTGATTACCTATACTAACATGTATTAAATTTTCAACCTCGATTATTACGTTTCTAGCATTCTGATTGATTCACTCAATCTCGGTTATCAGCTCATATACCGTATGACCTTATATGGCAACACCATTTTCTGTTCATTTTCTAAAAGTGAAACAAAAGTCAATTATAGAGTTTGGCTATCATTACTATCACTACTTATTGTTTAGATGAATGAAATTTAATAAGACAATTATTATTGTTGGATATGAGGTGAAAATAGCCAACTTGGCGTTTTGCACCTCATCAGCTATCTATCACCTCAAATCCAATGGGCGTTTGTGGAATAATTGTTAAATAAATGTGTTTCTAGTTTAATTAGTGCTTAGCTTAAAACTATGTTAATAATGTGTAATGGCATGGTTAGTGCAAGGTCCTGAGTTCAAACCCTGGCTTTGCCAAGTGTTGAACATTTGTGTGACTTTCTTTCTGCCAAAGTTGACTCAGCTTTCTGTCTTTACTGGGTCGGTAAAATGAGTACCAGCTTCTGCTGGGGGCTAACCTGTGATGTATTAGTGTCCCATCCAGGGTGAGTCAATGACTCTCATCTCCTTAACACCACAGGAAACAGAGATAAGTGCTGGATCCTCTGGGTTACATAGGCTCATAAAAGGATTTGACTTAGCAAATTATCTGTGTGTATTACTTTGTCATTCTCTGATTTGCTTCCAAGTTCAAAAATCCAAATCTCTGTTTACATATTAACAAAGGTTGCCCATTTTTACTGTGATTGTGTAAAAGACATTTTGAGCAGATGTACATTATCTTGAAATTTATGTAACCATGTTTAACAGAATAGCAATGCTATTACATTGGATCTGTTGACTTATGCCGACTTGGAGTCACTGCGCACTGGAATTCATAAACCAGGAACTGGCACCCAACACATTCCTGCGGCATCTAAGGGTAGCTCACAGCTCAATGCTAAGAGATACCTTATAATGACATACTCAGTGGAATTTGACAGGTGAATGTATTATGTAAAATAAACATTTTTCCTCAGCTAATAAAATTATGAGTGAAGATGTAGTTTTCTGTATTTTTTGTAATTATTTGTTTTGAAAACTATATAAGCAAATTTTGACACTCTTTAAAAGAAATTTTTGTGTTAAGTATGGAAAAATTGTTTTGAGAAAAACTAATAATTTCAGGAAAAACTATTTGAACTTGTATTGTAAATCATTATTCTGTTTCATAATGATTTACAAGTAAATTGAAATATTACTTTTCTGTTGTTTTCCTCAAATATTGAGTTACACAGTATGTTTTTTCGTAGTTGTTTTCATGTTTATTTCCTTCACTTGTTTACTAGAAATGGTATTTGTAATAAATGTTAATCTATATTAATAATATAGAATTCATTATCCATTGCCACTGCCATACATGGGCAAACCAGACCCAGTGAAGTTGCAAGAAACTATCAGAACACTCAGGGAGGAAGTTAGACATCTCAAGAATCAGGTATTTTATTTTATTTTATTTTATTTTATTTATTTATTTATTTTATTCGCTTTGCCATTCACAAAATATAATAATAATATTATACAATACAAAACAAATAATCAGTAGTACACAATTAACAAT
>JAOEJH020024882.1:0-10917 GCA_025448215.2 Palythoa grandis
GCACAAAAAGTAACTTCTTCTACAGGTATTCTCCGATGAGGCGAGCAATTTTTAGCGGGTAGGCAAGTTATTTATCGCTCTTCTCAGATCAATTCTGCGCAAGCGACGGCGAGCGAGAGCGATCGCTCACCTCAAACGAAAAGGTCTGTAATTGTCAACCACATCTCACATCCACTCCGGTGAATAGTTTTTAAAGGGAGAATACAACAAACGATTAACAAAGATACTATTGTTTCTTAGGGTCGAGTTCTTCAATGATCTTTACCATCGTTTCCTACTGACAACCAAACCAGCGATGAAAGCCATATGTCTGCAGGTGAGGTGTACTTCAGCAATTATTTTATAAGTTTTGCTGTTATTTGGTGGGATCCTAACCTCAAAGGAAAAGTCGGTAAATTTTGTTTTCAAGAACTTGGAACTATCAGGGAATTCCGATTTAATTTATGGTATTTTTATTTTCTTTGTTAAATTACTGAAATGTCAATGCAAGTTACATCAACATTTGTACCTGATTACTCGTATTGCTGTGAAAATGTTTTTTTTTATTGTAAAAGGGCATTCACCACGTAAAGATCTTTTCATATACTTTTTGGCAGTCCTGGTAATAATCCTCCCTGTCATTTCCTTCTAGAAGACTGATTCTTCTGTTTATGTCGTAGTTGGAAAGGTTCAGAGACCTTGTGAGCCAGAACAGCATAACGTTGAGAAAGGAAACAACAAAAACAGTGTCTGATTATTTGTAGTTTCTATTTGGTTCTTACAAAAAGAAATGTTCCTTAAAATCTTAGAGGGTTCCTACAATCTTCAAAAGTCCATGAATTTGTTTCCAATGTCTTTAATGTGCTTCAGAAAATTCTTGAATTTGAAGAAAAGAATACAAAGAGAGGAATTAACAAGAGTTACACTATCCTTTTTCAGCATTATTAGTTTTATCAAGTTTATTTCTTTAAGAGTTATCGACCTAACTGGTGGAAATTTGTCCATGAACATTTTGAATCGAGCATTCAATAATTATTTTCGTTGCAATTCGTATAAGGTTACAAAGATGCAAAGTTTTGTGTACGGTAATTGAACGTGCTTAGTCAGCGTTTAAGCACCAGCTCTACAGATTCAAGAACCTTAAATTCTTTTTAGTACTTGAAGAGTCCTTGAAGAGCAGATTTAGTTATCTGAATGATCCCTTTTAGGCCATGACGAAAGTGTACAGTCAGTGTTACGATAAAATCGGCGCCTTCAACGACACACGATACATCATAGGAATGCTGGAGCGGGTAAGGTTATGCAGCTTTAATTAACTTTGTATTTAGTGTATGTTGCTTTAGGGTTAGGATTAGGGTACTGGTGATTCTTTAGCAGGTTAGTTGATGTTACGGCACTATCTTATCACCATCGTCTAGAATAATTAGTCTTTTCAAATAGAAAGTGAACTGCCCAAGGTGTATACTACTAGTTTTAAGAATACCGTTGCAGTTTGTACATAACAGTGTTGCAAAGCAAGCAAATAAACTGTAAAATACTTGGTGTACGAGGTTGCATCTAAGCATCAAATCATCAAAACTGTCGCTGGCCATACATTGTAATAGCAAGTCTCACATTCGGTGACGTAATGTATCGTCAATTGACAATATCATGGCGACATCATCTACCCCGTAACCAACCCTTCAGACGTAAAAATTAGTAACAGCAATGACGATTTTGCTTTTGCTTTTAATTTTATATTTTTATTTCTTCTTTCTTATATATCTATGCACAGATCTAAACACGTCGTTGCTTGTGTCATATTTTGTAGAAGTTTTATCATACATTTTGGTTTTTCATCTTGCAGACTGCAGACAAACTTGAACGCGATCGCCTTCTAATGTTCCTTAATGCTCTGATCAAGAACAAAGTAGGTACCTTAATTAGGAAGTGATATATATAGGGCTGGAAATAAAACAAGTAAAGTCTAACATCTTGGCTTAGGAAGCTTAGAAACTTAAGTAGTGTGAGTATAAAGCAGTTTTAAAGATATGTTCTGCATGAAAAAGAGAATATTTTTTGGCTCAAAAAGAGGGGGGTAGGGCTGCTAAAATGTAACTATATATCATTAGAACAAAAATGAAGGGAACTGGGCAGGGCATGACATCATCATGGGTGATGACCAGTAATTACGTCACATATTCCACCTTCTTTGTTTTCCTTTTTAGTGAGTGCAAAGTCGCCACTACACGCTCTGGTTTGTTCACGAAATTTGTCTTCTTTGTTAAATTTTTCGACCATCTGCGAGTGCCTGAGCTCATCATAAAGGGCGCACTGTGAATGGGACAGAAAATGTTGGTTTTGCCGAACGGCTAACAACAATTCTGCCCGATTCATGGACAAGGGGCCCTGAAGCAGGTGTGTCGAGTCTCATCAGGTCACATTCATATTTTTTAAAAGTCTCATCGAAGGATAAAAGGAATTAACGGTATATTTTGATATCATGTAGACCTGCTATGAGACCTATGTATAAAGCATAAAATCTATGGAAGAGTGCTGTCCCGCACGAAAAAATATCAAATTTCCCATGATGCATTGCACCCAGGATTGTACAAAATGGCGGCCTTCTGTGGTTGCTCGAAGAAAACTGCTTTTGAGACGTTTCATAAAACTAACTCCACAACTCGAAAGATTAAGAATTGTTTGATAGTGCTAATCCCCCAAATGGACCAAGGGGCAGAGGGTTTTTGGTTTTAAAAGAGCTCTGTTTCGAGGTAAATTTTGCATTTTGTGTATGCATAATTTTTAAAAACAATGGAACAGTGCACTAAACTCGTTGCAGGCTATCTCTGTACAGTGCAGAAATTTTGGAACTTTTTTTTTCACTGAAATACAGTTCCGTTTGCTAAGTTCAGAACTACACAGGTTTTGGTTGTTAAGTTTTGAAATTTCTTGGATTTTTTCAATTGATGACATGCTTTAATTTAAATCTACCACTCAGCTAAAGGGGAACCTTTCATAAATTTTCTCCTCACATTGAATTGCGTACAACAACATCTGCTAACTGAGATCTCAAGTACATTTCATGTGGATGTAAAAAAAGTAAAAAACTCATTCTCGTCAGCAGTTTTCGCGCTCGAGCAAGAAGATTGCAGGTATATATGACAAAATTAGTCCAATTTTTGTTTGTAATTTTTCAATAATTCACTACTTTGCAAGGAGTTGGGCAAAAATAAAACTGTGTGCACATTGCAAAGAACACCACATAAGCTTTAATATCAGCTTACTTTTGTAGTTTTATCCTGTACTGAAAAGACCCACTTTTTCTTAAAGAAACCCTTAAAATTCCAGAAAAACGTATCCCATTCAGTTGCCTTGGCAACAGTATAATAAACAAACCATTTTTTGGTCTTTATTATTGATTATGTTTACTGACATGATATTATATTGCCGAAAACTTGTCATACTGAGAAAATAGATTTTAGGCGGAACATGTCCATAATCAGACTTTTAGTACAGCATTTTAATAATACAATTAAGTGTTAAAAAAGTGTAAAGCTTGAAATTGTGAGCTAATTGATGGGGAATCGTTAATCATCTCATCCGCTTTGTACGACAAATCGTTTTAAAGTGGAAAACGATAGAACTTAGGAAGGTTAAGAGTTTTTGTAATAACATAACCATGACGATTTAAAATAAAGTACCAGGAAGCCAAAGAAAACCCTTGTTATTTCCTCTTTATGCTGTTGTAGCGCAATGTGAAAGAGATGCTGGATGTGAACGGAATTCGTATTCTTGTCGACCTTTTGACCTTAGCTCATCTTCACACAACTCGAGCAACTGTTCCACTGCAGGTCAGTGTTTATTTACTATTTAAAATATAATTATCGATGAAATGCCTTCCATTTCTCCAAACTGCTAAATAACTGTTTTTGTTTCAGAAAGTAATGGTTTAGAATCAGATTCTGTTTAATCTCTTTCCTGCTTTACATGTGTCAAATTTCATCAGGTTACTCGAATGTGGGTCAAATTGAGCTCATATCTAAGTCATGATTCTCTATAGAATATTTATTTATTTTTTAGAGTAACGTTTTAGAAGCTGCCCCAGACATGGAACTTGCTGTTGAGAAGGAGTGGTACTATGGTAATAAAGAAAAAGAACGACTCGGGCCCTTTAGCTTCAAAGAGGTAAGACTTTAAACAGATTATGTTCCAGACCTTCTTGGTTTTTACTGAAGAACCTCAAATGAAAGTTTAACCCTTTACCGATCCCCTTATTTAAACTATTTGCCTGAAATTAGGGGATCGTTAAAAATTCAAATTTCTTGCTGTTTGTTGAAGGACCTCAAATAAAAGTTTGATGCTTTACCAATCCCCTAATTTTAGGTAGAGTGTTTAAATTGCCCTTCATAAACTCAGAAACGACACTCACATAACACATGGTCTCATTTCCTGGTATTTTTACTTTAGATGAAAGAGATGTGGGCAGACAAGAGCCTCCGTGGTGACACCCGTTGCTGGGCTCAGGGGATGGACGGCTGGAGGCCCCTCCAAACAATTCCCCAACTTAAGTGGTGTCTTCTGGCCACAGGCAGCCCGCTAATGAATGAAACAGATCTTGCCATCCTTGTTCTGAATATGCTGATAAGGATATGCGAGTTCTACCCAAACAGGTAAATTTCTAAAACTGTACTCTTTGTCAGGTATATCAGGCATGTACCATTCAGAAATTATTGTATCACGTGCTACGTTTGCAAATTCTGTTGCTTTGGCAGCTTTGGCAACGCAGTTGATCAAAGCAGATTCTCTGACTTTCTTCAGTCACCTCAGTATTAATAACGAGCTTATCAGCTTTTACTGAACTACTTCTAACCTACTATAGATTATTATCCAAAGCCCCTCATCCACTTAACATAAAAATGGGGTAGCTGCTGGCAGGGGAAAGGCCAAAGTTGGTTTCCTAGGAATTCTTCACTTTTATCTTGGTTTTCTCAAATCATCGATTGAATGCCAGGAGACTACCATGGAAAATGCTTAAATTTACTCCACCTTTGGTTTCCCGTTTACCGATAGTTATTTGTATTTTCATACGTTCCTGACAATGCATATCTAGCAAGGCCATTTTGTCAATAAACTGTCTTTAAAAGTTCTTAGGTTGTCGCAAAGAAAAGGTATTACAAACACAAGCTGTCTCCACTATCCATGTGTTCCTCGATTTGATAACTTTTTCTCAAAATGGCTTCAAGAGTTTTGCTAACGGTAGAAGTTTCTTGCATATTTTTTGGTGACTTTTTGCAAAGAATCGGCTTTCAAATTTTGTCTTAGAAGTATATCATTTATAATATTAAGCTCTAGCGGGTTTATCTTTTTTGTCTTCCACTTACAAACACTGCCTCCATAGAAGCTGAATAATTTCTCTGGCCAAAACAGAAAACAGGATCATGATAGAGAAATAATCTTTTTCTTACAAAGGGACTTCGAGGGAGCTATTGTGCGACCTTTACCGCGGGCAAAGAGAATGCTGTCAGAAGCAGTATGTTTACCTCATATTGTACAGGTAATGTCTCCATACAAATCGCATATCAAATATCGTTTTGACGAACTTATTGATGATGATGATGACAACTGATAGATGGATATAAACAATGACAGTGTTGTTGTTGTGTGTGGTATTTACAATGACTACATAAACAATAAAGGTGTTGATAACAACAAAATAGGTTGATTCTTATAATAATAATAATAATAATAATAATAGTAATAATATTAATGGTCTATTGCAGAGTATCCAACAAAGGGAGGTTCTTCATCTACAATATCTACACTATAAATCAACTCTGAAAAAATTAAATAAAATGAAGAATGGAATATAGACCTCTTTCATAAATGACGGTAGTTTTAATATTCTTTTGACTACATTCAAAATAGCCCTACTAGCCTCGTTTTGGGTAACAAATTCTTTTGAAAGTTGAACTCAAGAACGAGGTTAGTAGGGCTAATTTGAATGCAGACAAAAGAATATTAAGATCACCGCCATTAATGAAAGAGGTCTATATACATATTTACAATTGTATTAACTACTTAAAGTTCCTTACATGAAAGATGTCTCTTCACACTACGACAAAAGGAATTATACTCAGTTATATTTCTAATAGCTGTACAGGAAGCTTATTAAAAGTAGTGGCTGCCGAGTGCTGAAAAGTACCTGATTCTCTCCAGGGCTCGACCTTTATAGTCGTCCGGTCGTCAAAGACGACTGGAATCTTCGTGGGGCAACCAAGAATAATAGTTTAGGCGTCCTTTGGGCGACTAAAACCAACCGCTTGATAATTATATAGTTTCTGTATACTTTCTTATTTGAAGACTTTCAGAAATGAATCTGCGTTTCGTTGCCGTGAATTTTGCTCCAAATTGACATCACCTGTAGTAGCAAGTACTATCAGACTTCGATTCAACTTCCGCGATTTTCCCCTGATTTAGGTTAAATAAACATTAATGTCATACTTTCTAAAACGGTAAAAAATGAAGAAAGTTGCACTTGAATGTAACACTGCTAGATTTTAAAATTATATTTAACTTCTAAATTCTTTTGATCAAAAAAGCAACAACTCAGGTGCTTGTAGATTTCGTCTGCTTTTTTACCATAAAGGAGACGGACTGTCTAGACTGTTTTCAGCAAAAAGCAGTTATTTTTAATACATTTAAATGGCTTTTTCTTAACACGTAGAGCCCATTTTTTAGGACTACCTCAACTTTTGAGAGACGACTAAGAATAATTCTCGGTTGCCCCATGTACAACAAGAATTTTCTTTAAAATCGAGCCCTGCTCTCGGAATAGAAAGGACAGGCGCAATCGAAGATCTTAAGCTATAAGCACTGACCTTGTATAGACTCTTTATATGGCATGACGTGACATAACCTTGACACTGATGATGGTAATGGTGATGATGACGATGCTGATAATTATGGTGGTGATGACGTCAGCAATGGGTCGAGGAACAATGGAACATCACTTATTGACTTTCACTCAGTTCTTTGCGTGGGCTTTTCCTTCTTTCTGTTAATGTGGAAAATTTCACAGTTGCAGTTACCCAAAGTCGCAAGATGCTAAAACCAAATTAGAAGTTGTTTTCCGTACATCCTCTCTAGATAATTAAATCTTTTAAACCCTTTTGCGCTACTAAACTGGTTAGTTTTAATTTCTATAAGGTCTGCATCCATTGTGTTAATATTTGACTTACTGAACTAATTGTTTTTCTATTTTTGTTCACTAGGCTCCATCATGTTCAACAAACTGATAATTTATGTGCTTGATCATTTTTCAGCTGTTACTGACTTTTGATCCCATCATTGTTGAGAAGGTTGCTGTTCTTCTGAATGATGTTATGACTGTAAGTCATTGGTTCGTTATACATTACGATATTTCAGGACATGTGTACAGAACTTCTTTTTTGTTGATAAATAATATGCTCAATGACTGTTGGCGGTATATTACTACCCTACCACCCGCGTTATGTCCCCTAGGGATATTGCGGGAACTAGATGTAGATGTAGATGTACCCTGGGATAGTATTAAAACAACAGATTAATAGAAAGACGTTATAAAGGCAATGAATAACTTTTGCCAACTGTCATTTAACTGGTACTGTTTATTTATAATCGACTTTTCGAGAGTTTCCACAAGTTTTAAAAATCACAGTCCTTGAGACTCCCTGTCAGAAACTCTGGGGACTCACACTGAAATTTAGTCTGCCACATTTAACCATACAATTTGTTTAAAAGTACTGATAATAGTTAATTAAAAAAAACTCTTGATTGCGTCGACAAGTAAGTAAAACATTTTACAAAAACAATACAAAGTTGTGATTAAATTTTCGTTGCCGTTTGAGCAAAGCTGAGCGTTAGCCCTTCGTCGGAGCAATATGCATAATTTGTGTTGTTTCGTAAATTGTTTAAGAATGCTTTGGAAGTCACACCTTTTTTAGAAACTTTAATTTAAAAATGCACAGGAAAAAACTACTCTTTAGACGGTTTTGACATTCAGTTTCATTTCTTTCCAATTCTGTTTGTTCCTTTCCTTTTTGTTATTCTTTTGTGGCAAAACGGAAACTGTTTAATTATTTGTATCGGGGTGGGGCCCTTTCAATTTTCATGCAACAAATGCGTATACTTAGGCGAAAACGAAAACACTTCTTTTTTCAGTCATATCGAAAGATGTGAGAACTTAGTTGGATTTGTTTGGAACGGGCTTTGGAAAGATACGAAACATGGTGATACCTGCACTGTTTTATGAAACGATGATATATTTGCTTGAAGTTGTGTTCATTCTTTTCTTGTTATGGTTGCTGACTGAAAGTATTGGGTAGTTAGAAATGACTTACTGTGACATATTTTACAGTAACACTGGCCAATTTTTCAGGATAACCCGGTGCTTCCAAGATTGTATCTAACAGGAGCGTTCTTCTTTATCATGATGTACACCGGTTCGAATTTGCTCCCAATTGGCAGGTGAGACCTCAGAGCCTGTATTACCGGTAATTCCGGTTGTTAGCATTAGTCCCTGTGGAAGACAATTTTCTACCTTTAGCAAGACCAAATGAAGGTGAATTGTGTTATTAGTTTGTAAATTCTTGCTGTCTGAGAGGATTGTAGAGTATGCAGTGGTTTAACTTAACAAAAAAGCAGTAGATTTATAAGATTTGGTTAGTTGAGAAAGGCAATTCCTATTTAACGTGAATCTTATTTCAGATTATAGCTTTTAGTCAGAAAGCACAAAACTTCGTTAGCACCACCATCAAAAAGGCTGTAATACATGTATTGGCAATTCGCCCAAAATGACTTTTCAGTGCCATAATTGCACTTGTCACTGCTTCTATTACCGTAGCAGTGCAGCTCAACAAGGTCGGATCAATGGACCGAATGCATGTAAAGGCACCTCACTTCCTTGTCAGACCACAGAGCACAATGCGACAGCCAGATGTAGTTATGTGATGTCAATTTTGTAGAGGGAGGAAAATGAAAATACCCAGAGAAAACCCCTCAGAGTCAGATTGAGTTTGACAAATATTGACCCACACCCAGATCCCAGGATTCGATCCTGGCTTTTAAGGATTGGAGGCAGCAGTGATGACTACTGTTCGAATCTGACTCCCCTACTCCCCCTTAAAGCCAAGCTGAATCTTCATTACCGTCATCATTTACATCACCACCACTACCATCATTCTCATCACCTCCACCAAATACCATCATCATCATCATCAACAACATCATCATCATCATCATCATGTTTATTTTATACGTTGTTAGACGCTTGTGTTATCTGCATAAAAGTAATTGTTTTAAAGGCAGTGTAAGGCTTGAATCGTTTTGACCATGTAATGTGAAGTTTGAATATTTTCAAGTCCGAATACTAATTTTGATCATAAAATACAGATTTCTCAACATGGCTCACATGAAACAAGCCTTTAGGAGTGATACAGAGGTGAGAAGCAGATTTATACACTTTGATGCACAGTCTTGGGTGGTTAAATTAAGCAGAAGTTGACTGTAATACTTAGATATATTAAATGACGAAAAGTTATGTGAGTTACAGGAACTTCGATATAGACCATAGTAAGTTTTATGGGATATGGAAACGAAACGAGGCCAGAGTTAATTGGTTACTGTGCTCAAGGTGTTTGCAAACTGATATGTGCCGATACTAGGTTTACTGGTAACTTGAAAACGTGTGGAATAGGTGGCCACAGAAAAAAATTAGATCGCCGAGAAACAAGAAATACATTTTTTTGTGTTCCACTTTTTATTATGGGATTTGTTTTAGACGCCATTATATCTCAGCAGGCGGGAAAATTCGCGATTTAACAACCCTTGGTTACGGTAGTTTAGCTCTTATACAATTAAGGATTTTTTTACCCGAGGAGGCGGCATACAGCTTTGCTTGATGGCTTGCAGTAACTATTACTTTCATTGTTTCAGAACCCACAGCAGTCGGAAATCGTTCAGAGAAGTGTTTTGGGACCTATTTTGCCCGAGGCAATGGTTTGCTATCTGGAGAACTATGGTAATTTTTGACTTGTCTGCATTATGATTGGATTTAATCCATAGCTGAAACCTTTTACATATCTTGGTAACATTTTGTTCTACAGGGGCGGAAAAATTTGCACAAATTTTCCTCGGAGAATTTGATACTCCAGAAGCAATTTGGAGCAGTGAAATGAGGTATGGCTGATAAAAAGGCATTTAAGAAAGTTCTTAGTTAAAGTTTGAACTTGAGAAGACACTCTTTCCTTTCGTCCCTCCCTCTATTCAATCTAAAAGTACAAGTTTTGTGCAGACTCTTTGACGGTTTCCTAAACATTGCTTTAAAATAGAATTTAGTGCATCATATTTGGGCGAACGAAAATATTACTTGTACTTCCGTTTTCAGAATTTGGTTGGTTCTCGTTCAATCAATCATTTTCTTCATCAACCATATATGATTGGTTCATTCTGTTCAAGTGAATCACCTTCTTTGAAACACATGGTCGAAACAGATGAAACTGAAGTGAGAGGTCCTATTCGATGGGGCACTTGATCAAAGCGAACTTCCTTTCTTATAACGAACATAAACTTCCAAATATAAGCCCTGCAGTTATATCCCGAGGTGGCCTTGCTTTAAAGTTTTGTGTGTGTTACGAAACTGGCTGAGAGTAATTATGGAACATTATAAACATGAGCAGAAGGCTTTTGTGATTGAAATTTCGGGGGCTTATTTTCGGGTGGGTTTTTAATTCGGGGGAAGGGCGAGCTTATATTCCACATTCTTCAGTCAATCAGATACTTTCATGTTAGCCTTTGTGCATTTGTATTTGTCTGTTTTGTTCAGTTTTTTTTTTGTGTGTGGGTGTGTTTGTCTTTTTAAAAAATTATCAAAATCAAAATTCTGTTGTATCCGTACGTAAATAAATCCATTTCTAGTTT
>JAOEJH020025084.1:0-10912 GCA_025448215.2 Palythoa grandis
CTTTTTTGTACATTTATATGACCTATTTCCCTTCCATTTTTGTTTTTGCATTTAACTGTAAATTTTCTAATGATGCGTCCACTTACCGCCTGCCTTGACTAGCTTTGCTATTTGCAGGCAGTGTCGTACTTGTAACTTGTTCTTTTTTAGAAATAAAGTTGTTGTTGTTGTTGTTGTTGTTGTTCACTAGGATAATAACTTGAATCTATATACAATAATGCAATACAATGCAATACTTAATGACAACTCCCCGAAAGGGGAATTTCAGTGCCATGATACAAGTAAATACAGGGTTCAGTAGTTGAGGGTCTTGGATAGTCTGCTACAGCGGCTCAGATGTATTTGAAACATTAAGAATTGCCGTCAGTGAAACATATACAGACCACAACACCGGGATCACTACCCTACTCTTTTCGATAAGCGTGTGGGTTCTTTTAAGTCCCCCGATGGAGGGTTGAGAGACTGGACCTACGGTTTAGCGTCCTTATCCGAGAAGATGCAAGGGTCTAACCATTTGCAGATGTTGGAGCAAAGGCAGCACCTTCTCAGTTATTTTAAGATCTTGAGTGAAGGTCCAGCGGGGCCTCGATCCCGAACTTCCCGCACGGTAGACTGGCACCTTACCAACTAGGCTAACCAGGCTGTATATTATGTTGTATCAGATTATCCCTCAATGATGTTATGTTTTATTAATTTTGTTGGAATGTGTTATTGCTTAAATTTTCCACATTATTACATTTTTTTTCATGCCAGTCAAACATTGAAGCCTTCACAGTGTAATGTACTCATTCTCACCATCCATTGGAATAAAATGTAATTTTCATTGTCGAGTCATTACAGCTACTAAGTATTTACTATTATATAATTATACTATAAGTATTATTGTGTTATGTCACTGCAAACTACAAAACAGGGTTAAATTTCCTTGACATTCTATTCAGATGGAGCTGCCTTGTTTTACACATCAGTGAAAGAAAACAAAAATTGTAGTTTACTTTATAAATATTTAGCTCACCAAATTTATGGTCTTCCATTCAAGTCTCCGGCATTAGTAGTGGAAAAAGATTCTGTGTTTATGTAAGTTTTTTCAAATTTTATAGATTGGCATTAGGGTCCAAAGTCATAAAAGGTTTTTTTTTGCACCTTTGGAGTAAAAAATTGACAATTGGCGACTGGTTGATAATGAAAAATAATAATAATGACGATAATGGTGATGATGATGATGGTAGTGGTAATGGTGATGGTGATAGTGATGGTGATGATGGGGGTGAGAGTGATGGGGATGAGGATGATGATGGTGTGATGGTGATGGTGGTGATGATAAAAATAATTATAATGATGATAAAAATTAGTTTTTGAATATCATTTTTTAAAATAAACTGTTCATACCTAATGCAATTACTGATTTCAAAATTTACATACAAAAGTCATGTACAGTATGTGAAGTATTGTTTAACAAGGATCTATCAGTAATAGACAAATTAACAAGTTAATTGAATTATGTAAAACTATTGCCTGTAGCCCGTCTGGTTGGGACAGTCATAAGAAAATCAGCATCCTAAATGAGCACTTGAAAATGATTCAACCAGATGACATCTTTGAAGACCATATCGTAAAACCACCACAAAGAAAGGTATGAAGTGGATTTTGTATATTTAACAGGTATGCTGCTGGCCCAAAACCCCTTATGAAGTTATATAAGCCCAGGGCTTTAACGTGGGATTTTACGGTATTATATCTTTCTAGTCTTGGACATTGTAATTTTCATTGATTAGTTTTTGTAACATTATGAGTGTGATGTGTTTCAGTATCAGTGATAGACAGGTAAGCAGTATTGTTTTTTTAAATAAAAGCCCTAAGTCCTATTTTTCTGTTATTTATGCATAAAAGTAACTATTTTTCGGGGAAAAGTATCTAATTTACTCCCTAGATTCCATTAAAAGCCAGCCAGAATGTCTGATTTAAGTAGTATTGAGAATCTTTATTTGCTTCCCTCACTTTCTTTGATATTGTCCTAATTCTCATCTTATACTCTGGGATTTACAGTAATATAGTATTTCATTTATTGCGGCGCAGCCAATACAAGATCGAGAAGTAGTAGCTGAAGACGAACAAACATTCCTGGACAAGCAACAGGTAAATGAGACACCACAGGAGTTTCAAAAAGACTTAGAATGGGAGTAGGAAAATAAAATGTTAGCAGAGGACACTGCGAGGGCTGAAGGCCAGAGCTTTCTAGGGGGAATTCAACACATCAAAAAAAAACTTTTGTGCATTTTAGGGTAAAACATCAAACAAATAGTAGGCTTTTTGCAGGTTTAAGTTTCTGTTTTATGACACATTAAGACTCGAGACAATCCTTGCATTGATTTAGTTTGTTTATCTTGTGAAATCATGGGCAAAAAGTAGCCATCACAATTTGCCAAGTTTTTGAAAAGTAGCCAGGACAAGCCATTGATTGTATTTGAAGTTCAAAGTGTTAAATCCTGGAAATGAAAGAACTTAATTTGAAAGTTAACGGTGCCAGAAAGTTTACTCTAGATCAATATTTAAGGTCTCTTGTTTTTCAGAAACTTCTTCAAAAGAACCCTCCCACAGTAACAACAGGGATGGTACGGCAACAACCTGTAAGTAGACAAACTTCTTGCAGCTTTTAGTGGAGGGTGGGGATGGAGCGGAGAGTATTTAAGAAAAGTGTAACATTGTTGTACGATTTTATATTTAAAGTATAGAATGAGATATTCGTAATAAATAAGAACAGATATGGAAGATACTTTAATTTTCAAAACATTTCATAATGTACAAGGTATATAGATTGGCTGGGATGAATGGAAAAGGTTGACTCATGTCAGGAGTTTACCTACCATTTCCTCCATTCTGTATTTCATAGTTCTCGAGGCATTATTGACTCTCAAGACACAGCTGGTGCTAATCCATTTAAAACATGTTCTTTTGCATATTTTAAACATGGTTCAGATTGTTTTAGTTTGTACATTGATTTTCGCACATTACACAACTTCACAACTTTTAGCCAGAATAATCTTTATTTTTAGTTAAAATATCTGCCAACAGGATTCGTACAGATTGTGGAAAACTGGGAAAAGTCTAGAAATCCAAAAACTTTCTAGAAAGTATGAAAAATAAAGGAAATGTCTGGAAAAAGTCTAAAAATCCAAAAACTTTCTGGAAAGTCTGAAAAATAAAGGAAATGTCTGGAAAAAGTCTGGATTTTCTAGGCTTGACTTCCAGCGTAAAAATCGTCCATTAATTACTACTGAAATATAATTCTCCAGAGATTTAGACGCTCAAAAGTTCAGTGTGTTGACTCACAAGTATACAGTTTTCAAATTAGAACACACACTGACAGAAGAAATAGAAACATTGTCAGTTTGTTTAAACGTTGGCTGAAACGATTACTGACCTAATTTTGAGTCTGGAAAATTGAGGAAAAGGTGTAGAAAAAGTCTGGAATTTTACTTTTAGAAATTTGTGCGAACCCTGTAATAAGGTTATCAGTAACTGTAGTAACAGAAATACTGTACCAACACCAACAGTAATGGTAATATTAGTACTAGTAGCAGCAGTAGCAATGAGTAATAGTAGTAGTAGTAGTAGTAGTAGTAGTAGTAATAGTAGTAATTGTAATAGTAATAGTAATAGTAGTATTAGTAGTGGCAGCAGCAGCAGCAGCAGTAGTAGTGGTAGTATTAGTCGTGGTAGTATTAGTAGTAGTGGTAGTATTAGTCGTGGTAGTAGTAGTAGTAGCAGTAGTAGTAATTAGTAGTAGTTTTAGTAGTAGTAGTAGTAGTAGTAGCAGTAGTAGTAGTTAGTAGTAGTTTTAGTAGTAGTAGTAGTAGTAGTAGTAGTAGTAGTAGTAGTAGTAGTAGTAGTAGTAGTAGTAGTAGTAGTAGTAGTAGTGGCAGCAGCAGTAGTTTTAGTATCAGTAGTGTAGAGAAGATTAAACCTTCATTTAAAAGCGGTTTTTAAAATAGCATCAGTTTAATAACTGTTTTGAAAGATATCCGTTTATAAAAGCCTTTTAAAATTAAAGAAAACTCCTAGAATTTGTGTTATCCTAAAAGTACCAACTTAACAGTGATAGCAATAGATTTTACTTGTTATTTATTGCAGTCTTACCAGAAAACACTAAGTATTTTTTGCATCTTCTTAGTTAATAATGAATTGAACTTTGCCAAACGCAGTGCACTTGCAGTATACACAATGACATTATTTTACCATTTTTTTTATGCATGTTTACTTTGTGTTTTTAGTTTTCTTTTTAATTTTGTATTACTTTAGTTTATTTTGTTAAAGTATTTTTTCCACATGCTGTTGCGTTGCATTCTTGTGCCATTAGGACATTACAAAACCACGAGCACCAGGAAGCCCTAGTTCCAGAGTAGTAGGAGAAAGAAGGGTATCAGCAGGGGCTACTACCCTTGGTGCAAAGGTCAAGGTGAGGCTGGTTTGGTGTACAGGAATGTGGCTTATGACCAGTTTTACTGAAAACTTGTGGAACACTGATTCTTACTTTTTTCTTTTCATTTATCTTATGATATACTGACCTACTAATCAGTTGTTACTTTAGTTTATAGCTCTCTCATAGGTAATCATTTCAGCTTATAAAAATTGATTTTTCAGCTCAGAGCAGTTGGAGTTTTAATTGGGTTTCAGTTATTGTCGTTAATGATTAGCCAGTCCTTGACTTGTAGCTTGCAACAAAAATTTCTTTGTTTAAGGATCTGTTTATAGCAGGTAAATTAGTGTAACAGTGGTTGTGATGACACATTATTATCATCACTACGTGCGGCCAAATGATGAACTGCCCTCTCTAAATCTCTAAATTCCTTTTGGCAGGCGGTAAATGCATTTGCAGCTCCCACATTTACCATTTGGCCCGCGAAAAGGAACATTCAATAAACCGTTCAATATTTTGGACGATTTGTCCTTGTGTAGGGATTACAATGATAATGACATGGCTTTTGTCGGGCATATAGTTTATTTGTGCCCTCTTAGCATCATTTGCACCCTTGCTGCACTCAGGCACAAATGATGCTACTCGGGCCACAAATAAACTATATGCCCTCCAGAAGTCATGTTATTGTCCTATTATAAAGTTGTGATAATGGTTAATAATAATGATAATGGTAGCGGTAATAAAAACACACTGTGATGATGCTGATTGCAATAATTATAATGATGATAATGATGGTGGTGATGATAATGGTAGTTATGGTGGTGTTAGTGATGGTCATAGTTCAATGATGATGATGATGATGATGATGATGGAAGGATGATAATGATGATGTTGCAAAGATGATAGAACAATGATATTGATGATATGGAACGATGATGGTAATGAATGGTGATGATGGAACAACGATGATGATGATGATGATGATGATGATGGAACAATGATAATGGACAGTGATGGTGATGGAACAGATGATGTCGTGGTGGTAATTATGGTTGTGGTGTGGCCTTGCAGTGCAAAAAGAACAAAGACATAACTAATTAATGCTTTGACATATGGTTTAATCATTACTTATTCTAATTCACTTCACTAGCTGACTGGAAAGACATGTCTTGGCTTTATGTTTAACTGCACTTCGAAACAAAGTCAATGCTAATTAGTTAGTTTACCACTTGCAGGTGGAAGGGGTCAAGGGAGCTCCTGGCGCCGCCTCAAGTGAAGGTGTTCTTGCAAACTTTTTCAATAGCCTTCTGAACAAGAAGACTGGGATGTCCCCTCCAGGTGGGGCTCCACCTGGACGAGGGGCTCCCTCAGGGGTGAGGAGTGATGCCGCTGCAGAGTTAGACCGCATGAACCGATCTAGGAAAGTCTTATCTAGTGAGCAAGATACTTCAAACTCGTAAAGCATTCTTGAGTTTGTGAAGGTGCATTCTGGGGAAAAGAGAGGACAAGAAAACAAGAAAAGAACCGTATCTTGTCTGAGGAGGAAACAGACATTTTTCTTTGGAAATTTAACAGTGACAGATCAGGACTTTTGGAGTTAGAGAAGTAGGAAACGTCTTTGGTTGAAGGAATTTCTGAACTCCAACATTTTTGCTTTTGAAAAGCATGGAGATTGGTAGCTTTTTTTCTAAAAATCGTCTGCAATAATGCAACGGAGTAAACTTTGCCATAGTATTGGTAGAACTGCCTTAACAACCGTGCGACCCTCGGGTTGCTTGGTATAAACAAATGTAAGAGTTATCTATTGTTAAAGCATAGGAAGAGTTTTTTAATTTTCCCTAAAAGTGACTTAATGCATGGCCATAGTCTTGTGATGATGCAGTGGATCGCGATTGATTGATTGAGGCGATCAGTGACAAAAACCGTTATTACACAAGGAGATGGGTGTACTCACTGCTGGCCCTCGTTAGCTTCACACTTATTTAACCTGTGGCTCATATGTAAATGGTTTTTTCC
The DNA here is from genome assembly GCA_025448215.2 of Palythoa grandis. Lineage (NCBI taxonomy): Eukaryota > Metazoa > Cnidaria > Anthozoa > Zoantharia > Sphenopidae > Palythoa > Palythoa grandis. The sequence goes on from JAOEJH020025084.1 coordinate 6,434, forward strand.
AGATCGTTAGCATTAGATTCAGCACATGTGACGTTCTGTATCAGTTTGTACATCTTGTAAATCTGATTTTTTGAAAAATCCTGTAAATCTGAATTGGTTTTTTCGCTCAATCTTTTTTTAGCCACAAGTGTTTCAACATTAATATGAATTCTGTCAAACGAAGCACAAAGTAAATACTGCGAAGCTGTTTGCTTTCGAAATAACATGGTTTTACCTACTTTGAAAAGAGTTTACGTATTATAAAGTTTCTAGGTAAACAAGTCGGCCCATCACTTTTTATGCATTAAATACGAGGCATAAAAGTTGTCCTTATTAGCGTTTTCATTATTTGATGATCCATAGGTCCAAAAAGTTGAGACAATTCTTGATAAACGTAAACTAAAACCTAAAAATCTTCATTTATTCTTTCGAATGATTTTTGTTACTGCTTGCCAATAAGTGGTCCCCATTCTGGAAATATCTGTATTTAAAGTGCTGATACTCATATCAGCTTCATGTTGGAATTTTTTTATTGACTTTGTCTATCTATTGCATCATCACATCTTTTTACAACTTAACATAGATGACTAACATCAATTGTACAATTATTATTATTGTTATTAATACTTATTAATGTTAATTACAAGTTTTGCTTCACAGACAACTTTACTTCCTGGTTAGCTGTCTAGCACGAAGATAAAAACTGTACTTTTTCAGCTTTTGAAGGGTCTCTGTAAATGATATCTTGGCCATATTTGCATGAGTTTTGTAGTCTGACTAATTTAAAATGCTTTTAGTATTTGATGTAGATTTCAGTATTTGATCGGGAGGCAAATCATATCTAACTATAATGAAGTCAATGATATTGTTCTTCAGTTACCAGCAGGCTGCAGGGCATCAGTGTTTATAAGTTTAAAGCATCGTGATTAAGGCTTAAGTTATTAATTACTTATTTAATAGTAACTGGTTGATGTCTATGTAAAATTATAAGATAAGAAAAGGTGTTACATGAATTTTAAGCTAATATCTGAAAAACCTTGGCCAACTATTTTGGAATTTTAAGACTTTGCTGCCACGTTCATTTTGGCGTTCTTTAAAAAAACGTTTCTCTTCAAAATATCAGCCAGCTTTTTCTGGGAATCTTCCTCTGAAGTCGGGATAAACTGGCAAAAGAAGCCTTGACAGGCATTCCAAGAAAAATAAAACAATTCCAAAAATACAGCCAAGTTGACCTTGGAATAACGAACTCAAATTTATTATCGGATAGAAAATGAAATTTAAGGTTGCTCTTTGTAAATTAAGATTTGGATATGCATAAAATTAGCAAGGTTGTTTGCAAGTGCATTTATTTTCACTTTATAAGGTACCAGTGTGACTCGTAAGGACTCGGAGACCTGTTTACTTTTTGCGTTTAAGTTTCTCTGTTACAAATCAATAGGATGTAACAGTACTACCCCATCCTTATTTATTGATATTTTTCAATTGCCGTTATTACTGAAGATCTTTAACCAAGCAGCTGCATGAAATGCAAGGCATTAAAGATAAGGTTGTGGATTTTAATTGCAACGTTAATATAAATTCCTCTTAGTTGATGTTAGTGGTTGATTACGTTACGTTAGGGGCGCTAACCACGAAAAGATTGGACAAGTGTGTGCGTGACAAAAAAAAATTCACACTGGAAAGGTTGAGGACCTTTCCATTCATCTTCAAGAAACATCTTGATGCGGGTTTCAATACTTCTAAAATAACTTAAGCGATGAATAGGCTTTGAAAACTGTTAATTTTCGCGCACGTTGATTCAGAATAGCCTATTTCCGAAAGACGCTCCATTGCTCACAAACAAATCCTTCAAGTCGAGGCCAAGTGCTCATTTCTGATACATTTGAGATATTTTCGAGAACTTGGCCTCGACTTGATGGTTTATACGTGTGAGCATTGAAGCGTAATTCGGAAATGGCCTGTTGAGTGACGTATTTGGAGCTGCTGGTCTTTCAAACGAGAGCAAAATATTGCACTTTATCAACTGCTCCTTTTTAGTATTGAAAGAAGTATTAACTGAGTACAAATGATATCGAGCTGTATTGCCTAAGGGAAGTGGCTATATGTAATACTGTCTAGATAAAAGGGAAGTAATAAAACAGAAAGACAAGTTGTGTTTTATGATTTCTTAGTTTATAATCGGTTTTAAAATACGCTGGTATTGGTAAATACACTGACTGACTGAGCTGGACAAGGAAATATTAATTTGTAAAATCCCAAAAACTTTCTGGAAAGTGTGGAAAAAAATCTAGAAAAGTTTGAGTCTGGAAATTATGGGGAAAATTCAGGAATCATTTTGCCTCTAAAGATCTGTTCGAACCCTGATTATCAAAGCGTCCAACAACACTTATGCAAATGTGGCTATTTACTCATGAATAGCGTAATATGGTGAAGGACTTAAATTATGCAACTGAACCAAGTTTTGTGTCAGATGAGATAACCAAAATCCTTTTGCGGATTTTTTAAACTAGTTGATGAGAAAAATGGTCAAAGTTGTATAGATTGGTCTTCCTTAACGACGAAACGCTGAACGAGACTGGTGTCGTGGTGAGGCCAATTTAAGTACATGTATTAAATTGCCACCGTTTATGGAAGGGGTCAACCGGGTCTAGAATGAATTTTCATTGTTGTAAGCAGTGACGTGCGGCTTGTTAGATGATTTTGCTGGTAAACTGGAGTATTCTCCTGCTCCTCCTCTTCCTCTTCCTTTTTCTGATTCTTCTTCTTTCTTGGCTTTCACGTGACGTCACTATATCCGCCACGATTGTGAAATGTATGTTAAGATAAATCCTTTTTGTATTAACTGTTTTCATTTTTTTTCCGCTGTTAGAACTAAAACCAACTTTATACATGTGCGATTGACCATATACAGAAACGTGCATTATTTTTCTAATTATTAGCACAAGAACTTTATTAGCTCATATTTATTCGCAGTTACCCTTCTGTTCAAACCAAGCCCGAGTAATTACTTTTGTAGCGCAGAAAGAACACCTACGACTACGTCCGGTTAGGGGTGACGCTTGTGTTTCCCATTTGAATTCTGGCACGTTTCTATGTATTATATAACTAGTCAATTTTGATCATTTTTGAAGTCAGTTTCTATAGCGAATAGTGTTGGCAAGGCTGGGGCTTTAGCTATCAATATCTATCTACACTGAGAAGTCGAGTCCTTTGGCAAGTGTCTATCTAGTCAAGTCAAGTATTTAAGTTTGGGGCACGTGGAAACCAAAGTGAGTACAGTTTTGATAAATTTCCTATATTTAAGATTTTTAAAATTTAGTTTAGGACAACTCGTTCTCAATCAGACGAACTAAAACTTTCTATGAACACTCTTGGTATAAAATATGGAACATAAAAGATAAATAAAAAAAGTTTTCTACAAGCATTAAATTTAAAAGTCAACACAACTCAAACATGTCTTTAGGTTTGAAAATATTTCAAAAACCATTTGCTTTTAGTCTCTCAGTTTTATTGTTTTATGTACATATTTTATTATTTTCAGTTTTTAACCCATCTTACTTCAGCAAACTAACACTCGACATCTTAGACACGTTGAATTTGGATCCGGCTAATTTGTATGCGGTACGTTGCCCTGGGACCGCAGTGCTTTTTAAACTTCATTCTTCAACTCATCACGTAATTAGCTAGATTTGTATTCACTGAAGAAACCGCAACATGCGCAACGTTTAGGTCTTTTTTACTTTTAAATTTGCTTGTGGAAAAGTTCTTATTCACGTTTTATAGTTTTCAATCATTTCTAATTTCTTAATTAATCAGTTTGCGATAATAGGGTATTTTTAGTATAAAGCTAAACGATCATTTGCTATCAGTTAATATGAAGTTGTTACTGGTTTCATCAATTTGTTATATTCGTGTCCGAATTGTGGGAAATTTGCCGTATGTTTTTACTAAGTTAACTTAATTTCCAGTAAAAAAATCGTATTCCAGCTCGAACTCGCATTTCGCCGACAGATTATCTCGGAGTTTCTGTCAACGCAAGTGCCAACTTTGTCAATCGTCGGCTTATTCGAACTTTCTTTAAAAACATTGAACTTTGTAGCTTTATATGAAAACCTTCAGAGCGCCAACTGAATTCTTGTCGAATTTCTTCAGCACATTGCAAACTCTTGCCAAGTCAATCGAGCGAAGACGCGAAGTTGACTAGGCGGAAGCATCACACAGCCGATGCGCCGGAGTGTTAAATTCTCGAATGATCGAGACAAGATTTTGTGTCACCCGTAAATGTAATACCAACCCACCCCCCCCCCCCTCCGGGAAGGAGGGTACTCCCAAAAGTATTTCCCAAAACCCTTACCTTATTTATGACCAAAATATGCAATTTTCCCTACCCTATTAATGACCTGACCAAATGTAGAAAGAAGTTGCTTCTAAAAAAACGAATTCAAGACTAGAGTGCAAAAATCGATACCCTATTTATTACCAAAATTGAGGCAAATGGCT
>JAOEJH020025188.1:0-10910 GCA_025448215.2 Palythoa grandis
AAGAAAAAATTTAGAATCCAGATTCAGCATTCCAGAATCCAGTTGACAGTATCCAGAATTCAGACTGTGCAGTTCCTTTTCACCTATTGGTGGAAAACTGGAATCCAGTCACAAATATCTGGAATCCAGTCACAATTATCTGGAATCCAGTCACACGAATCTGCAATCCAGTGACAGGTCTCTGAAATCCAGTCGCAGGTATCTGGAATCTAGTCATAGGTATCTGGTATCCAGTCAAAGGTATCTGAAATCTAATCCCACATCTCTGGTAACCAGAAACAGGTATCTAGAAACCAGTTAGAGGTGTCTAGAATACAGACACAGGTATCTGGAATCCAGTAACAACTACGTGGACTCTAGTTTCTGGTATCAGCAATCAAGTCTCATGTATCTAGAGTTCAGTCACATGTATCTGGAATCTAGTCACAAATACCTGGAATCTAGTCACAGGTATCTGGAGTCCTTTTCAAGTACCTGGAATCCAGTCACAGGCATCTAGAATCCAGTCACAGGCATCTGGAATCCTGTCACAGGTATCTGGAATCCAGTTACAGGTATCTGGAGTCCTGTTACTAGTATGAGGAATCCTGTAACAGGTATCTGGAATCCACTTACAGGTATCTGGAATCCAGTTACTGGTATCTGGAATCCAGTTACAAGCACTGGAATCTAGTTACTTATATTAGGAATCCAGTAACAGGTATCTTGAATCCAGTCACAAGTATCTTGTATCCAGTCACAGGCATCTGCAATATAGTCACAGGTGTCTGGAATCTTGTTACAGATATTTGGAATTCAATCACAGGCATCAGGAATCCAGTCACAAGTATCTGGAGTCCAGTCACAGGTATCTGGAGTCCAGTCAGGTATCTGGAGTCCAGTCACAGGTATCTGGAATTCAAATACAAATATCTGGAGTCCAGTCACCAGTATCTGGAACCTAGGTACTGGTATCTAGAATTCAGTCAAAAATATTATAAAACATCTTGAACAACTCAGATGCAACTAAGGCAATACAGAATCTAATTTGCTAGAATTCACTTCAAAAAAAGTTGCAATCCAGAACTGAATCACAGAAATCCATAAATCCGCTTCAATAATTTATATGCAGCTAAAGTAATAAAGAATCTAGATTGCTGGAATCCACTTTTACAGAAAGTACAGGAGTTCAGAATCCAGCCAAAGAAATTTACAATCCCAGACCATTCTGGCTTACTTTTTATGGGTCAAACTGTAGGCCTTATTTGGAAAGGAAATAAATGTCAATTTGCCTTACCCAACTGCAGTGTCCAGTATGACCGTAGATGGAATCCCAAGCCCCTTTAATATGTCATGCATCATATGTCTGAATGGAGTAAGGAATGATGAATCAGTAGAGTAGTTATAAAAGCAATTTAACAAAATATTCTACTGTCAAAGCCAGTTTTTATCTTAGTAATGTCAACCCCTTAAGAAATCAATGATGTACAATAGGCCCTTTACAGCTAGAGGTCACATGGTACAAAACACGCCATACTGGAATGCAAAAGAATGTGCAAGACTCCACTGGGAAATGTAAAACAAAAAAAAATCACACTTTTCTAGTTAACTGTGTTTTGTTTTGGACTCTTCCACATACTTTTGCATTCCAGTATGGCATATTTTGTACGCTGTTACCTCTTGCTGCAAAGGGCCTATTATATCCTTCTGGTTTGATTGTTTGATAAATGCAGTCTTTGCCCAAGATGACACAGAGATGATTAATTTTGTGGAATCAGAATTGGAACTATCACGAGTTAGGGGCTACAAGGCACTAAAGCAAGGGCAGCAATCACCTTAACATCAATTTTTAAGTGCTGCATAAATTTATTAAGTCAGAATCACGACAAAGTTCAAACAAACAAAACTGAGTTTCACTAACCCTGTCTTGTCCTGTGAACACTCAGTGATAAACACATTGATTCTCTTCTTTTGTTCAGCAGCCATCCTCAGGATTTCAAGCACCACCCGAGATCGAGAATGTGTCAAAATTGTCTAAGCAAAGAAAAAGTGAAAATTATATTTACTAAAGGTAATGGTAGTTAGAAATATATCAAACATATTCTATGGAGTGAAAGAATTATTCTTGTTGTCACAAGCTTCTTTTTCTCAGAAGAAAAAATCTGATGAGTCCCTAACAGAAGTCCCTAACTGACTCCCATGAGGGACTCAGAAGATTTTTTTTCTTCTGAGAAATAGAAGCTTGTGACAACAAGAATGATTCTTTCACAGTAGCTATCCAAGCTGAAAACCTTACTCATCATATTGTATGGACCCTTAGTCTAACAGAGTGCCTGCATGGATTGAAATTCTTGGAATTAGAAAAGGAAATCATACCATCACGGGTGCATTTCAGCATTAACAGGTATGAGTGATGCTTTGACAGCTCTCAAAAATGGACATTCAAGTTATCAGGAGTTGACAACCCCACATTTTGGAGAGCTTTCAAAACATTACTTGTACCTTAGCACTGTATATTAAGAAGATAGGTTTGAGTTATCTTGTTTGCAGTTTTTACAAACATTTGTTGCATTTTGATTTAGATTTTTCCTGCCATTCTCATTAAAATGGAAAAACCATGGTCAACCACCTTTGCTTTGATTTTCATGGTTACCATGGCAGCTTAAATTGCCATTTTTAAACATTTAACTTAAACAGCTTAAATGAACTAAACAATGAGTAATTTTGTTTAGTGTGTTATAACTGATTCAAACTTATATTTTGTCTAACGTTTGATTCCATTAATTTTGCGAGTGTTAAAATTTAGAAATAAGAAATTAACTAAAATACCAAATGTTTCAACATCACATATAAATAAGAGATGATAATGACTGATATGATCATGGTCATAAACATAAATATCTTAGTATTACGTATTTGAAAATCATTTTGTATGTCACTTAACATACAGCTCCATCCTTGATAAATGAATTGCTTGACTTTGCTATCTTCTTTCTTGCAGATGCTGCTCTCTTGAGAAACAACTGACCTAGAAGAAATGAAAACTCCTTTAAAATTGAATATGTTGTCAAACAAGCTTTCACAAATTGTTCCCTCCCCAAATAATAACTTTAAAATCTTATTTTTATGACCTTCCTTCATGCAAATTAAAAAAATATTATTATTATTATTATTATTATTATTATTATTATTATTATAAATTCAAGTTGTCCGTCAGATGCTACCTTATCAGGGTGCAAAATTAATGGAGGAAAACCAAGGGCCAAAATAATTTTCCAAGTACTTGTCTAAACACCAGAAACATAATCATTGTACTGATGGTAAATATACAAATTTTTGCTTTAGGTTTTGGCTAATACTGTCATTCACAAATGCAATATATGCTCCATGTACACTGAATACTGGAAAATAGGAATAACTACATACAATTTGTTTTTGACTTCACAACATCCAAAAATTAGGTAAAATTTCAAAGACTTTTGAAAGATGCAAACAATAATTCCAAAAAATTTTCCTAGGATAAATGGAATTCAGGACTTTTTAAGTACTATAGACTTCTAAAATTGTAGAAGAGCTTTTTAAGACTGTGTAAACCGAACAGAGTTTGTCCTTAATCTGCCACCCTTTTAAGGATTAGATGCAATCTTCTCTAACTATGTGATTACAAACCAAAAAAACTTACCTCGTTCCACCAGGACTCTCTTACATTCCTGAAAGTCCTACAAGTAACATTTTACAAAATTATTTCAAAGCACTGTTCAATGACATAATCTATAATGAGTACCAGCTTCTGCTGGAGGCAAACCTGCAATAGATTAATGCAGGGCTGTCAACCCTGAAGTTTTCAAATCTGGAGAACTAATAAGGACGGGACATCGTGACATCTCAGTGGGTGTATAATATATTCAATGACATCATATCAGATATGATGTTTCATCATATGATTGATGACATCATAATGAATGACGTTTTGTGCAAAAAAAGCGCTTGATGTAGATTTCGATACATATGTTATGAGAGAAAAATAGTTAATAGATTGACATATGAAATAATTAATGAATTTACCAGAACATTAACACTAAAGTTAGGACTCGAATAGATTGGTAAATTGTTGTATTTGCTAAGAACTTAAGTTCGTTCAGACATGCTATTTATTAGACACTGATGAAATACCAGGACTTCTCCAGTGACAAAAATTTGGTATCCAGTGAAGATACCATTTTTGTCTTTCATATTAATTGTAAAGTTATCATGGTCATCATGACTACTTCAGTCTCAGCCAATAGGAAATTGCTATCACAGCATCGCACATGTTTACCTTTTTTAAATTAATAATTGATAATTAATAATAATTATTAATAATTAATTAATTCATAATTCATTGGTGTCTATATCATAAAGAAAATATTACATGTCCGCTTGTGGATACAAATTTTAATCTTCTCGTGTTCAAGTTGATATCTCACTTGTTTGCTGTGCTCACTCATATTGACTTGGTCACTCAAAGATAAAATTCGTATCCACGTGCGGGCATGTAATATCCTCTATATATACCATGTTGTAGTAATAAACATTTTACCACAAAAAGCAACAAACAAACAAAAAAACTGATTTTTGAAATGTTGTTTGCCAGTGCGAAACTATGCGCCTTTGCCAGTTTTGTTTCAATGATCTAGCTTTAGACCTGCCTTTTTAGATAGATAAAGAAATGACAAATTTTATCAAGATTTTAAAATAAACCAATGTTTGTTCACAACAGAAATTCAAATATAAAAGACTACCGCAGCAATTTAATTAACACTTCTTCGTCTTGTGTCTTACTCTAAATCTCAAAGCTGGTGCTGAATTTGAATGAATATAACTCTAAATCTGAAAGTTATCTGAAGAGTTGCTTGTGTAAGGTTTCTGTCAAAATCCGGAATCTTTGAAAATTTGTCAGCTACATTTTTCTTTAGAAGTTGATAATCAAAAGGTAAAATTCCTAAGAATTCCCTCTGAAGTGAAGAAAAATTGGTCAACATTTTGCATAGCCCGAAGGTGATAAATTTGCGATTTCACAACAAATAAAGGTTAAAAAAGCATGTGAAAACGATGTCATTGGCATTTGAGTGATTTGACAACAGGTCTAGGGCTCTAGGCAAAGATCAAAAAGTGCACAAAAACAGCGTCATTGGCATTGTAACAATTGATTTGATTGGTTCAATACAGATCAATCAGATTATCACCTTATATTGCAATGGCACTCATAGCTTGCAACAAGATTCTTTATAAAGAACATTTTGATTCAATTAGTGTTAGCCATGTAGAGAAATGCAAATAACAGGCAAAGTAATTGAAATTTTATTGTTTAAAAAGACAAATCTCAAACAAGATGGGAAGCATCGGCAATTATCCATACATATACATACATAAATACATACATACATACATATATAATACTTTATTTAACCACGGTAAAATCATCAGTATAATACAAATAAAATTCTAACTGTAGTATTTACACATAAAATTTAACTGCTAACTATTTTTCATGATTGCCATGTGGGAATCTAATTTGAAAGTAAATTTGTGTATCTCTTTCTTAAAGCTTGATAGAGTATTAAGGTTTCTCATCTCCTTTGGAAGGTCATTCCACAGGAGAGCACCGCTATAGCTAAAGCTACGCCTTAAGTATTCAGTGCGTGACTTCGCTAGATACAATTTATTTTCATGATCCCTAATAAAATAATCTGTGCTGCAGGGGATAAATAGATTTTGTAGATACACTGGGGTTAACTTTGACCCTTTTGAATTTTTGAATCCGGGAGATTTGAGGTTGTAATCTTGAGACTGGGAGATTTGGTCCAAAATCTGCAGACTCCCGGCTTATCCGGGAGAGTTGACAGCCCTGTTAATGTCCTGTCCAGAGGGAGTCAATGACTCTCATCTGCTTAACACTACAGAAACTGGAGACAAGCGTCGGCTCCAGTGGACCACTTAGGCTCATAAAAGGATTTGCCTTAGTTTAAAATTAGGGACAACACTTAGTTACAACGATGAACACATCAATTATTGTTCATCACATACCAGCCGTAATGTTATCTGGAGTAACTGCAAAGGGTCAACTAGCATAATTAACTCAGTTGTGAGATGTAAACAAATGTACCATGCAATTACCAACTCACTGGATTATCAAGGGCAGCAAGTGTGATGAACCTCAAGAACAACTCACATCCTGACGATATTGAAGTAACAGACTTGTCAGCTTTGGTCAAAACTTTAATGACATCTTGCAGATTTTCTCTTAGTTCAGATAACGTCTCAGCTGTTATTATGGTAAATAAAAAAAATCCTATGTATCAAATGCAAGACAAGTTTACAATTCATTTCTTTGCTTGTCTACTGCTGACTTTGTCCCCCAGTTGCTTGCATTTGTGAGTCTGAGTCAGGGGGTAACTGGGTCAATTCAAAATGCAGGCAATGGCTTTTCAGAGAGCCTAAACCTTAAAAATTTTCTCGGGGGAGAAGGCCTGGCAGCCCTCAGCACCCTGCCCATCCCCCCAAGAATGTCATGCCTCTAGTTGCCAGAATCAAACCCATTCAAACTTGGGACGTATGTTATATGAGTGACAATCATTTCTTTAAAGCAATTTCTTTACCAAGTAAAAATTTACGCTTCTTATAAAATACTGTTCAGATTTTCAAAAGAAAAAATTTGTCAATCCCAAAATTACAGCTTGAAACAGTGTCTGAATGACTGGAACCAAGAACAAGGATTAAAATAAACTTTGGGGCGGACCATTAGACTTTTGAGGGGGGGGGGAGGGGGGCTGGAAGATTTTGAAAATAAATTTCCTGCAAGACCTGCTGATCGAAAAAAAAATCCTGCAGAGCAAAGTGGTTACATAATCACCTCTGGATTTGCGAAATAATTATCCTACGCTACTCTTAGAGAAATAAAAAAATTTCTTGCACTGACAAAATCTTGCAACTTCCCCTCAAAAGTCTAATGGTCTGCCCCTTAACACTACTGGCACAACGTATATAATAGGAGTTCCAGCAGTAAGTAATCCGATAAAAAAGCTATATTTCAAAACATTAGGCCTGGCATATTTCTTTTTAAGTCTAATTACTTTACTATAGTTACGTCTTAATGCGTATCTATTAACATCAGTGTATAAGTGGTACGAAATATCAACTTAATATTCATTTCCTTTCTTTGGGTATGGACGGCTTTATTGGCGCAGTGGTAAGATCTTTGCCTTTCACACACAAGATCCCGGGTTCAAATCCCGGCCCTGCCGAGTGTTGAAAATTTGTGGGACTTTGAGTACCAGCTTTGCTGGGCGATTAGTGGTCCCGTTCAGGAGAGTCATTGACTACTACAGAAACCGGAGATAAGCACCGGCTTCAATGGGCCACATAGGCTCGTAAAAGAATTTACATTTACATTTTTAAAAGGATTTCTTTGGGGAACAGAAATTTCTGAATACCATAAAAGTTCTTGACACCATATCACGTCGCTTACCGGCGCTCACTTTCATATATTCTAGTAAAGTGTGTATTGCAGCAACAGCGGCTGATTTCTGTGGATCATCGGCCATGCACTTTCTGAAGAAGTCGGCAGCTTCTACAGGGATAAAAATGTCACAAAGGAAACCCAAAATTTCAACGAAGAAACAAAAAATATTTCAAAAACAACATACCTTCATTCTCCATCTTGCTTTACTATGATCGTCAACTTTGTGTATGTAATGTTATTATGTCCCAATCAGTCAAAATAAATAATTAATTTTAAAATTATAATGGAGGGGACGGTACTAAACCGTTCTCGTCTGTGTAACCCTTTTGAACATTTCAATTTTGTTGTTAGTTTTGTGGCTAGGGTAAAATTTCCTTACTGGGGCATACTTAATTATGCAGAAAAATTTAACACGTTCCAATGTTTTAGCCCTATCCCTAACCCAAAAGAACCTAACTTGTGCTTTTTATACATACATAATTAAGAATGCCCAAAGTACGGAAACTATCCCTAGAACAATTTAGATCCCATTCACTAAAAAATGTACTTTTTAAAAAACATAATTTACGGCAATCGAAGGCTCTAAGAGCCACTTCAGTCATACTCTTATTTAAATAAGGAAGGCTGGAGATTTCATGGAAGTGGTTCTGCAAGCCTTGATACAAACATTAGCAGAGCACCGTTTGCACTAATACCGGAAGCCTGTGTGGTCTCACCATTTAAGGCAAAGTGGATGAAGGCGTCGACGCCGATTTTTTGCTTACAGATTGTCCCAAAATAATACCTCAGCCAACGCTATGTGTACAACTGAGCAAAGATTACAAAACCTGTCGCTTTTTGTCCGAGTAAATGCTTCTGCACTTTACTTTATTTATAATACGGGACGCCTTGTTTACGCAAGGTGCTAAATATTTATAATCACGCTCTGAAACAGCCATGATCACGTTAAACGGTGGTGTTCCTCGGGCTTCTCGTCTGTAATACTCAAACGTATCGAGTGTAGACTTATAAAGTAAATAAAGAAAAATAAATAAGCTAGTAAATCCTTCTGCGATCCTAACTGGCCCACTGAAGCAGGCGCTTATCTCCAGTTTCTGTAGTGTTAAGCGGACAACCATTGACTCCCCCAGGACGGGACACCAATCCATCCCAGGTTATCCCCCAGCAGAAGCTGGTACTCATTTTACCGACCTCGCAAGAATGGAAAGCTGAGTCAACTTTGGCAGAAAAAAGGTCACACAAATGTTCAACCCTCGGCAGAGACAGCAAAGACATACAAACATAAGCATAATGCAGGTGTGAATCAATACTACATTCTATGGCCAACCCAAGCTTAGTTTGATTTTTCCATTCATAAATCTACTCTATCTCCTTCAAAGGATTAAGAAACACTCACCACCATTTAACGTGATCATGTCCTAAGGCCCTGTCCGGACATTTTTGAAAACAAAGATTTTTTTTCTGTTTTCGCCTTCCGTCCACACCGATCCGGTGTCTTCGGTACGGTCACCGAAAAGAGAGATTTTCGAAAATGCTCTCCAGAGTGGAGATTTTTGAAAACTTTTCGTATTCGTGTGGACGGGGGAAAACGGAGGTTTTCGAAAACGATGACGTCACGGGTCGTGGTAACCATAGAGAGCGCATGCTCCGTAGGTGAAGCAAAGCGTATTCGAATCGTTTTCGTGTATTTATGTGGACGGGCAAATACATCCCAAAAAACCCTATGTGTGGACGTGGTTATTTTTGAAAACGGAGAAAAAAATCTCCGTTTTCAAAAATATCCGGACACGTGTGGGGACTGGGGCTAAATCGTCCGTAATTAAGTAGCCCAAAGTATAAGAAGCTGTTTTGCAAGGTCACACCATGCTGGCTGAACGCGACTTTAAGTAACACGTTTGCACAAACTTCTTTATTCAATTTTATAGTGAATGTACACGGTCTGTAAGTATGTTTCCCAACTGCAAATGGCGAACACTCGCATGAGATTCACCTTAAGAGCTGTACCCACAACTCTGATCGCTTTTATTCCATCTTGAGCTCGAACTCAGAAATGCATAACCGTCAACAACTACTGCTACTTCCGGAGACCATCGCTGAGTTCTGTACAACTAAAACAATGGGCTTTTATCGCGCAGCGGCCATATTGGCTTTAGACAATAGATTTAGTACCCGGAGCCTCGAGTTGAAATGTGTGGGAACTTAACATGGCGCCGTGTGATTAAGGCCCATGTTCGTACCGTCTTAACAGTGGGACGCTCCGATTTCTTAAAAACAAATTGATTAGCACCAAACAAGTTTTAAATTTATCCAGCTTAAAAGTTTGATTAACTGTCTGATATCATGTCTAATTCTTCTTATTCTTCAACATGCTCTCCTTTCTGCACAAGGAAAAGCTGAATTTATACAGTTTGCGTAAGAGTATCATCCCCAGGCCATTTCTATTATTTCCCGTTCCTCGCACCTGGTAGAGAGCTGCCCTGGGAATGAGTTTGTGGCTTGGCAAAGCCTTCTCTTAGTCCACAGAGACATTTTGTAACCAAACTGGATATTCCTTCCTTATCGTTCTCCCGTACTCACTTCACTGAGGACCAATCACATTTATATTACGCACAACACAAAGATTTCCCAACGATTCAGACTGAACCATAAAAATGCATAAATAAATCTGATAAATTTGGTAAGCTCTTCACAGGAGATAATCCTAAAAAATTCCGCAAAATTAATCTTGAACGAGGAAGTTACGACAGTCCGGTTCTAATCGATCTTTACAGCAGCGTAAATGTGCTTTACAAAGGTATACGTGGCGTAGAAACCGATTGTTCCCGTCAGCAGCCAGAACGAGAACACCATTATGATTGTGTAACCGAAGTACAACAGCCCCGGCACAAAATCCACAATATTTAGCTGAAATGCAAAAGAAAAAACATTAATAAATGGAGATAAATGAAACTGTCAAGACACTTAATTCCTAGTTTTCAAAACAAAAAATTCGTCGGAGATAGTTGTTGTATACAAAAGAATTCATCTGAAACTGTTTATTAGTAAAGAAGTTTAATGGGGGAAATATACATGGATGACATTTTTTAAAATAACTGAAATTGTTATATAGCTAGTGCGTTTTCGACTCGATTGCGCGCTCTCATTGGCTAAATCGATGTCACGTGGATGAGTTCAAATCAAATGTTCCCCCGGGTGGTCAACATCTCGAAAATTATTGACCAACCGGTGAACATTGCTGTGCGCGTCACGTTTGAGAGCGGGAAAATTTAATAATTGTGGTTTATTTTGTATATGCTATATAACAAAATACTTAACGACTGCTCCCTCGAAAAACATATGTTTTGTTTCCCTCAAATCTCGATGTTTCCCTCGACTTCGTCTTGGGAAACATCGAGATTCTCGGGAAACAAAACAGATGTTTCCCTCGTAA
>JAOEJH020025293.1:0-10904 GCA_025448215.2 Palythoa grandis
TGAGACTTGAAACTATGCCTTCTAACTAATGTTAACATGCTCTTTCCATTTCTAAACATCATTTTGTCATAGCTAATGAATTTAAGTTAGGTGTGATCACGTGATCTCTAACTGCAAAAGGCCCATTGAATGTCCCGGCCCTCTATACAGACCTATCCTATATTTAGACGCAGGCTGTTGTGGTCAGAGCTTCCCCCACGTGCACTAGACTGTCAACGGGCTGCACACAATGTAAATTAATAGACCACCTTCGCTTATTCTAAACGGATTAAAACTTACTTTAATTACAATTTATTGGTTGAAAATCCCTTTTCCAAACAATATTTGTTACGTCTGTCAAATAACTAGTTGACTCCTCGCTAACTCACGTGCACATAATTTGAAATAACGAATTCTGATTGGATGTTATTTTTGACCATTGCTAAGCACTTGTGTGAGCTCGTTTATAAGGCGGGACATTCAATTAAACCCCTCAGTTCCTTTGAAAAAAAAATTAACAAAAATGTACTTTTCAATTTTAGAATTGTTCTTTATTGTCATCAATTCGTTTATACTCGTTAATTGTCGAAACGATGTTAGGAGAAATTAGATGAAGATCAATACATTGTTTTTCCGATGCAAATTTGTTGGCCTAGCAACATCATTTTAACCCATGGAGGACTGAAACTAGCAAAACTTTAACATTAGAAAATTAATATATTGGCTTGAGTTGAAATGTTTCAATTTATACAGAAGATCTACAAATGAGCGTTTTTTCTGAAAAGTTAAGGATATCTGTAGTTACAACGGTCTTTGGGTTCCAGTTCTGTTAATTCATTTTGCAACTTTTTTTGACAGTTCACAGGAGTGAACTTTTGAAACAAATAATAAATGGAATTGAGAAAAACTCTTTGTTCCAAGATAGTAGAGAAGATGTTGTATTTTGAGTATCTTTTTCTGTAATAATACTCGATTCTCGTCATTGTTATTGAGTGCCTAAAAAGCAGATTTTCATATTTACTTTGCCATGCACGAATTATTGTTATCAATTGGAAATTTTAAATCAAGTCGTTGAAATGAAGCGACTCATGAAATTGTTCTTACTTTCAGCTAACGTAAAATCAACCTTCCTTATAACACAAGGGAGATTCTCTTTCGGGTAATATTTGTAAATTTAAGCAACCTCTTTTGTAGTTTCGAGGAGATAGGGAAATGATTGAAAACAATCTTGATGTTTCCGAATTACGTGTGAAAACATACGCAAGCGAGTTAGACAGAGACAGAGAGAATTTTAGTTTTGAAAGTTTAAGGTTTTGGGAATATTTTTTATTTTTGTTACATTTGTACAAGAACAATAGCACCAACAAAATGTGCTTCGTTTCATTTAGTGGAATTAGATTTTATGAGATATTTAAGGTTTGGTAACTTGAATCCTCTGTTAATTGATTAATGGTCTGTGTCATTATTTTTGCAAATTGAAATTGGTTTTGTGTTTTAAAAGTTGCACCAACGGCGGAATTGATATGATAAAATATATTACGAGGACACGCGGAGATATCAGTTTTATCTTCCAGTTCTGAAGAGGTCTCTTCCACGGGTGAGAGAGTTTTGATACAAGAAGATGAAATTCATATCTCCAAGCGTCGATATAGTGCTTTTTAATATATAATAATCGATTAAATTTCTTCTCTGAAGATAACATGTTATTTTCATATGTGAAGATATCAATTTTCACTTAGGAGAAATATTGGTATGTCATCGATAATCTTTTATTTAACAATTATTCCTCGAGCCCGAATGGGCTACAAGTCGTGAGGCCGAAGGCCGAATTAATGGGCTATTGATTCGGAGACCATGAGGGCGAGAGGAATAATTGTTTTAGTAAAATCCAACTAGTTGGTTAAGTTGAAAATAATTTTTATTCATTTTGCTGTGAAAATACGAATTAGCCGCCATTTGTTTTGACTTTCAAAGCCGGCGTTTTTCGCTGCTAGTAGGCTATTGCTGATATCCTACTAGTAGCTCAGCCAATCAGATCGCTGCATTGATGATAGCCCACTAGTTGGATTTTACTAATAGATATTAGGTATGGAGTGCTTTCGAGTGGGATATCTTGGAATATGCCACGCGTCACTCAACGGTGTATTTTTCGTTTGCACAGGAGCCTTTAGGCGAGCGTTTAGACCGAGAAAATACAAATATGACAAGTGGCATTTTCCACGGTACCCCACGAGAAAGCATTGCATAAGTAATTTATCCCATGCCTTTAATATACAGAAAAACAATTAATTTATTTCCCGCATGGAGAACGAAGAACAGAAACCGCAGTTTGTGCTAACGTTTTAAGCTGATGAACGAACACTGATGAATCTAAATTGAAATAATTGCAAACGTTGTTATCATGGAGACTCATTTCGGACTGAAAAGAACAACGTAGCCGGGTAGAATACAACCCGTTGGATACCGCAGAATACGCCACGGCTTTCCAGGCCTCGGATTGGCTGTACAGTTGAACCCCGTTATTTCGAACTCGATTATTTCGAAGTCCCCGTTATTTCGAACTAATATTCGTTTCCCTTGGTTTTGCATACCACCATAGTGTATTTAAGGTTGACCCCGTTAATTCGAACACCCGCTCTTTTGAACTATTTTCTCTTTCCCTTGGGACTTCGAAACAAGGGGGTTCAACTGTATTTTAGGGCATGGGACAAAACTAATTAATATATGGAATTGCTTTTTCTGTATAGGAATTACTTATCTGAAATTTAAATCAAAAATAATTTAAAAAACATGTGTTTGACTAGCTGTCTGTGCTAGTTTATCTCCAAGAGCTATTTAAACAAAAAAACGCAGTATCAATAAGCCGCAAAGGGAACGTTCGGGGTTCTTCAAAGTAGCAATATAAGTACAAAAGTCAAACATAGCTTGTAAGTTGTTTTAGTAGCAGCTATAGGGCCATACAGTCAATTGAAACACTGTCACACGACTTGCGTAAATCCTCGAAAATAAACTTGCAACAAATCACATATTTTCTGAGTGATGGCCATTACAAAGTTGTAACTTTTAAAACTAAATGTTCAGGTATTTACGCCTAGCTACAGTTAGAACTTAGCCACAACCCACATATTCAGCATCAGTAACAGAATAATATTCATTTTAGGGAATAAAACTTTCACGTTTGAACTGACAGCCATGTCCATAAACCTTTCACAAACCGCTGATTGCAGCACAAGCGAAAAAAAAAGATATCTTGTATATTGAGCAAAGGAGACAAAAATTACGGAATTCCAGCTAGCTTTTATGATAACAATGGACTGAACAGCAAGTTTGGTTAATAGCAGAGTTTGTGTTAGAATTTGTGATCTTTATAGTCGAGGATTTTGCTCTATCGTGTACATGCAACTTATATTCAAAGCAAGTGTTTGATTTTTATATAGTCTAGCTAGCACTTTTGGGTTTCATTTGTTGTATTTTACTTTCATTGGGAGATAATTTTGGGTGAGAAATATTTGTTTTTCATGAGTTGTTTTACATTGGCAATAAATTCCATTAGTGCACTGAGTGTTTTACATATTTTGTGATTTATGAGTAATATCCTGTTCCGCTTTGCCTTTGAAAATATGAGATTGACATACTGAGTATTCTTTCCGTGATGTGGTTCTGTAAACATTGCAAATTTTACAAAGAATAGTGGCTCATTATCGTTCTTGCCATTTAGGTTTCAGTAAAATGTGCATAAGCTATCCGCCGGATATATAAGTGTCATCTATTTTCAGCAGTGAAACTTTAATCGAAGTTGTTTGATGCCACTTTTCCGATTGCCACAGGAGTTTTCTCTTCACTAAATAGCTAGGGATAGATAAATCAACAAAAAACAAAACAATCTTGGATTAATGATTGAAGATGATTTCCACTTATCCGGCGGATAGCTTATCCACCTTTTGAACAATCCAGTCCTGGTTTCCATATGATCTGTTAGGGTCTGCGAAGGTCTGCGACACGATCGGAAACTATCAGTATCGGAAAATCGCAGACGGTTGCAGACACGAGAGACATATGTTTCCATTTTTAATGTTTCAACGATCGCAGATACTCGGCCTTTAAATTTTTAGGCGCAAACTGCTCAACTAATATGGCGACAGTGAATCGCAGGCGGTTACTGAGATGTCAACTTGCGCTTGTAGTGAGCTACTGTATTTCCTCTTTTAAACGTCGCGGCGTTTATTTAGCTTTTAAACTTTTAGATGCGACGTTTATAAGAGGGCG
This sequence comes from Palythoa grandis, assembly GCA_025448215.2. Lineage (NCBI taxonomy): Eukaryota > Metazoa > Cnidaria > Anthozoa > Zoantharia > Sphenopidae > Palythoa > Palythoa grandis. Next base: position 4,246 of record JAOEJH020025293.1, read on the forward strand.
GCGTTTATTTCAAAAATCAAAATAGAAGATGAAATCATGTGTCAGTTCAAAATGGGCTCGATAATACATTTATATTTACCACGCCTGATTGGACATAATTGCTCTAAAACAAGTCTGTTCGATTGTCTCAACAAAATTTTTAAGTCTTTCTTCCCATAAGCGCCACTTTTTCCGGGTGAATTTTCTAATTAAAGCCGCATTTGAGGATGCGGTGTTTATTGGAGTGCGGCGTTTATTTCACATTTCCCTTCCGGGCGGGCTTAAAAGAGGAAATACGGGTTATAAACTTATTTTAATCCAGGCGTTACACTTTTGCTGCGGGACTCTGTAATCGCGTCACGATTTATCATTAATGCAGCAATAGTTCTGCACATAATAAAGCAAGATTTCGTTATCTATTTCCACTTTCGTTTCCTCAACATCTCAGTTCAACTCGCTTTTTGTCGCCATGGTTTTTTTTGGAGCGAAAATCCAACCAAAATAACAAATTCTTGATCTTAATACAAGGTTCCCGCGGGCCCTTAAAAAGTCTTATTATATTGTCAGCAAAATACCGCATTTCTGATTGCATAATTACGAATGCATAAATAGGTTATAGAGTGCATTTTAGGTTATTGAATGCAATACGGAAGTTGCTATGGAGACAAATGCAATCGCAAGCGCCAAATTTGAAAACAAAAACAAGATGGCCGACAGTCGTTCTTCCTTTGCCAAACCAAAATGATGTTGAACAACAGAAAGAAAATGCAAAAAATCAAAATACTTTGAAAGCTACACCGACCTGGTTAAAAGTTTGGCAAAAATGGGCGACTGAATAAAAAGTCAGCAAGAAACTCAGAGATTATGAGCACAAACAGCTCAATAATCATTGAAGCATCTACTTTTCATTGTTGAGAATATAATAACAAAAAATCGTATAAATTTGCACATGAATTTTGAGATTTATGGTCGCTCATGATGTTTTGAAGTTCTTAAGTTGCACGAGCCGAAGGTGAGTGCAGTTTTTGGAAATTTCAAAACATCACTCGCGCCCATAAATCACGAAATGCACTTGGGTTTATATGATTTCCTAGTATACTTATTAGATAGTTTGTACAGTTCTCTATGCATATTACATGCATGTACATAGTTTATCTGTTGTACCAAATTAAATATAAACAGAGGGATTTTCAGACAGACTAAAAGATATACATGTATTGCCCACATTCTTCAGAATGGACAATCCATCTACAGGGTTGCCACGGTCAGTGAAAAGTCAGGGAAAAATGAAATTTTTTAAAGGTCAGGGAAAAGTCAGTGAATTTTGCATTTGGTCAGGGAAATTTGGAATTCTTCTCAAAGTCACGGAAAAGTCAGGGAAATTTATATCATTTTGGATATTATAAGGCTTTCCTTCACATTTTTTTTATTGAACGTCTAAACAAAAAACTGAAAAATATATGAAGCACATTATGCTCTAGCTCTGTATAAATTGCAATCATGTTTACTTAAGGTCAGTGAAATTTTGCTCAAGGTCAGGGAAAAGTTAGGGAATTTTTTTCATTCGGATGTGTGGCAACCCTGATCTGTAATAATTATATGTACTGTAAACTGAGTTAATGATTTATAGTTATGTAAGTTTCACAACGGGAAGGGCTGCAATGACTCTTAAGTAAGCATTGAGGTATTGGATGAAGTATCTAATATTTACCAACTGCAAGTGGTGGGCTGTTTAAAGTAATGCCATAATAAATTCAGGGGTTTCAAAAAGATTTGATATTGGAGTTGGACAATGAAAAGTAGGTGTTCCAAGGGTGTGTTGCGACATTCATGCTTTGTTTTCAAAGTTTTTCCACTCATAACTTGTGCAACCTACCAAGCACAAAAAAATGCTGAATTCGCCTGTGGCGTCAATTAACTTCTTATAAAAGTGAAGAGAAAACACGACATGACATGGGTCCGATCATTGTGAGTTTTTAAATTTGTATTCTGCAAACTGATTGAAATTAAGGGAATACCAGCAGTATCTTGTCATCATCATCATCATCCTTCGGCATCCGAGGCCAGGATGTCAGCAACAATGGCATGCCACACTGCGCGGTCTCTCATGGCCTGACTCAGTTCACCAACTTCGATACCCGAGTCCCATGATAACATTGTAAGTTTTGTACATGTATATAGAATAAATTATGGGTGCTTGCAATCATCAGGAATTGACCCCCTGGCAAAGTTTTGTTGCAGCAGTAAACATGAAAGCCAAGTAAACATATTCGAACAACAACCAAGATCTTAATAATTATAAAACTAAAGACTGAACAAGCTGTGATTAAAACAGATGCTGAAAAAGACCTTTAGTTAGTAAATGTTGCGTGCAATGTACGACACATTATTTTGAAACCTCTGGAATTTTTGTTATTCCTTAATACCCCAGGTTCTCCCTCACCACCGTAAAGTTCTAAGAAAACAGTAAATGGTTATAAACAGAGACAAGCTTTTTCAGATGAACAATTTATTTCTGTTAATAGTTGAGAAAATTTAAAGACACAAATATGATTTAATTTTTTTTATAGCTGTGATTGTTAAATATTTTTGAACTTTGTTGTTAATATTAATTTAACCGTACTTTCAGTTGCACTGAAGGGTTATCCTAGTTAAGCAAGTTCTTCACCTTGTTCTTCAAGATCAAAGGCGGATGACTGAGCAGTGTGATTCTTAGATTTCTCTCTTTTATCTCTATTTCTCATCTCATTTATATTGTTTCTAAATAAATAAATAAATGTACTGTAAAACATAAAGCACAGGCAAATAATTAACTGAAACTGAAGCATTCGATTTATTATTATTATTATTATTATTACTATAATTATTATTACTAGTAGTAGCAGTAGTAGTAGTAATATTATTAAAACAGGTTCAATATGGATACATTTAACAATAATTTTCTTATTCATTTTTCGTTCAGCAAGATATAGAGCAAGCATGTAACAGCATCAAACAAGCTCTTGATGTCTGTGACAGGTTAGTTAAACCTCTGTCTAACAAGTCACAGACAAGGTTAATAACATTAAAAATTAACCATGAAATACTGTAACGTGTACTGATACAATTAGCTGTGATTGGCTATAGTGCAATCCCTTAAATTATAAAATAAAATGAACATATAAATGATGGGATGAAGTGACTCACGTAACTTAATAAAAACTTCCTTTGTCTGTTTATTTTCTGAAAGGAACCACAATAGTATTGCTCATGTTTTCTTGACAATTACATGTTATAACATAGAATTGATAGTATTGCTCATGTTTTCTTGGCAGTTACATGTTATAACATAGAACTGATAGCATTGCTCATGTTTTCTTGACAATTACATGTTATAACATAGAACTGATAGCACTGATTGTTTTTTTGACAATTTCATGTTATAACCTAGTAAAACTTACTTTGAAAAAACAAAAAAATCTCAACTTTGCCATGTTTTCTGTCAACACTTTTCTTACAATCTCCAATATTGAAGCTATGTTATAGCATTTAACAATAATTACTCCTGATCATTAAAATGCAGATGATGTGAAGTGATAGATAGCCAATGAGGTGCGAAATGCGGAGTGGGTTGTTTCACCTCATATCCACAGAAGATGCAAGTGAAATAACTGCTTTATTAAATTTCATTCAATTCTGATTACATAGTTACATAGAAATTATAGCTGTCATGCCATGAGATTTTGAGCTAAGTTATGTCGTTTGATTGATAGTCAGAAAAAAGCCATTTATTTTTAATAGTCTTTAAAATAAGTCAAGTCGTAGACAATAAAACGTTTACAGATGACTGTCATTGATTATCTTGCCTTGTACCCCTTAAAAAGTTTTAGTACAGCCTTTAGACAGGTGCCCTTTGACAATTGCCATAGGCTTCTTAAGTTGCAAAAAACATTAAGGCCAAGTGGCTGTGCCCCCAGAATTAGAGAATTCAAGGCCTGCGTCTCCACAGGCTTGAGCTCACTCAGTCTGTGTGTGTGCCAGAATCCCTGGGCTCACAGAAACAAAATAAAACATAAAATTATTATACTGTAATTACATTTAGTCTATAATTTCTGCAATTACTGTCTGGTTGGCGCTGTGTAAGATCTCCGCCTTCCAACCACACGTTTCCGGGTTCAAACCCTGACTCTGCCGAGATTTGAACATTTGTGTGACCTTCTTTCCACCAAAGTTGACTCAGCTTGCTTACGTGGTCAGTAAAATGAGTACTGGCTTCTTCTGGCAGCTAGCCTGCAACAGATTAGTGCCCCGTCCAGGGGGAGTCAATAACTCATCCATTTAACACTACAGAAACTGGAGATATGGTAAATGCCGGCTCTAATGGGCCACTTAGGCTTGTAAAAGGATTTAGCTTTTCTGTTTTTCTAGGTACAGACGCAAACAATCATGGTCAGAATCCCTCACACAGTTCTTTTGGAGTCCTTCGTTTGAGGATTTGACTGAGGGTGAGTTAAATATTCAGTAAGTTATATAATTAGTGAACATTAAATGTTGTTCAAAGAACAACAATAAGCCCAGCTTTAAAGGAAATTTATGTACCCATAATTTTATCGATCATCGACTCACCTTTATTTCTCTGAGATGATTCAATAACATACAAATTATTATAGATCTCAGACTATTTAACTAACACTTTAAATACCTCGAAACTTTTACAAGCTACACCTTAAAATATATAACTATACCCAAAAGATTAAGCCTGGTTTGCATTGCAATTTGATAAATACCACTATGATGGGAAAGTTGTATGCAATTATTGGTGACTGATTGCCAACACATGGCAGACAGTTTTTTTAAAAGAAACATTGATATTCCAATGCCTAAAACCTGTCTGTAAAGTTGCAAGCCATAAAACAGAATGTCAGGAAAATAGAAACTGGTTCTACTTTCCCAGCAGTTACGGCAGTGTTCCGATGCCGCTGACAATTACATTTTTATATGGAGACATTTTGCCTTATATGATATAAATTATATACTGTATGTCTTGTTTTATGAAGTCGCTTGATTTAAACTAACCAATCAAAAGCCAATGGAAATGATACAACTTTTGGGAAACAGCTCTCACTCAGTCTTTGTGCCAAAACTAGTTACATGGTTACCGGCTGAGTTACCAATTAAATCACTTCATATGGAAACATGCAAGAAACGTTCTCTTCAACAGGCAAATTAGTTCTTCTGTTTTTATTCCAAACGTTTCACCTGCTAAGGCTTTGTCATTGAAAATGATTAACTAAGGTATTGCAGCTGGACGGGTTTAAAACCGCACAGCCATAACAAATCATATGATTATAAATCATTTTCACTGACGAAGCCTTAGCAAGTGAAATGTTTGGAATAAAAGCAGAAGAACTTTTGCCTGTTGAAGAGAAAGTTTCTTACACATTTTATAATCAGGCATGACAACACATACACCTTCATATGGAAACATTTACAGCAATGTCTGCGAGTCATCTGTCAGCAATGCATTGCAGACAATGTTTCGATCGTTATGTACAGCTATATTAATGGAAACCAGGCTTAAGCTTGAGTTATGCACAACCCACATACTGTAATCCAGGGTTTAATCATTTCCTTAGTCAATATTCTGCACCAATAGGCGTCTGATAAATACTTGGTACATGCACAGAGAATTGATTATCAGATGTAGTTATACTCCTAAATAGAATGCATGATTTACTTCTATATCATTGAGATGGCAATAAACGTAGTTTAACATATAATCTTTACACCTTGCAGTTAAATATTCTAACTTTAAGTATCTAACTTAACGACATAAAAATGGCACAAGACATGAATTTAAGAGTTCACTAGTTTGAGTTACAGTAGTAACTGAAATAATATTAGACATATTTGATTCATGCGAAAATACCTTTAGTGTATTCTTTTTAGTAAGTGTAGTTTTTGTTTGTTGATTTAATTTCAGAGGAGAGACATGCAGAACTCTGTTATGCAGAATGTTTACTCCAGAGGGCTTTGCTAACCTTCATCCAGGTATATGGTACCACATTTATTAACCCTTTTTCTTCTGGGTCTTCAAAAATGTCAAAGCTTACAAACCTTTAAAAAATTGGCAAATTATCAAATATCAAAGATTTAAAATGAATCTGCTCATAAAAACATTAGCAAAATGAATCAACTGGTTCAAAAGTTTGAATAACATTTCTATTCTTCAAGACAAGAAAAATGGTCACTTTATATATAGGGTTTCATTAACTGGTTCAAAAGTTACAGTGACTAACACTTATTATTTCTACTCTTCAAAATTAATGGTCACTTTATAGGGTTTCATCAACTGGCTCAAAAGTTAGAATGAATAACACCAATAATTTCTACTCTTCAAGACAAACAAAATGAATGGTCACTTTATAGGATTTCATCAACTGGTTCCAAAGTTAGAATGAATAACACCAATCATTTCTACTCTTCAAGACAAAAAAAATGAATGGTCACTTTATAGGGTTTCGTCAACTGGTTCCAAAGTTAGAATGAATAACACCAATCATTTCTACTCTTCAAGACAAACCAAATGAATGGTCACTTTATAGGATTTCATCAACTGGTTCCAAAGTTAGAATGAATAACACCAATCATTTCTACTCTTCAAGACAAAAAAAATGAATGGTCACTTTATAGGGTTTCAT
>JAOEJH020025400.1:0-10901 GCA_025448215.2 Palythoa grandis
TTCGCAATAAATAAAGAATAACAAACAAAATTTTGGAATTGAAAGCTGTTATCCTTTGGATTTTACCATAGAAATAACCATATTTTTATCTATGAACGAGTCTTCTTCGTTAAAAATACTCAAAAGAACACGTTTAATTTTCCTTTTGAACGAATTTCTCGGTAGTTCTTTCAAAGAAATTGACATCTCACTCCAAAGTTTTGCGTCTATTCTTGAAAAAGCATGTTTTTGCATTTCGAGTCTTGATCTTTTTATGTAAAAATTGTTCGATCGCTAGGTAGCGGAGCGAGTGTTGTAAGAATGGATGGTGGTCGTGTTTGTAAATAAATTACATATGTTAGGCGGTGCTGAAGCGTTTCTGACGTCACGCATTAATTCAGATAAGGCTTTCGATTATATAAAAAATTTAATGGTAAAAGATTAGCGTTTATAAAGAGCTGAACAGTGTGCTCATTTTTCCTTGTAAACTACATGATACGTAGTGCTCGTTTTTGTAGTACTGATATTTTTTCAAGATAAGATTTACATGCCTGACCCCAAACAGATAGTCCATAAGTTATAAAGGGAATAATTAATGACTAATAAATATTTAAAAAAGTATGAAAAGGAACGTAGTGTCTTAATTTGGCAATAACACCTACTATTTTATTGATTTTTAAAATAATGTATTCAATTTTTTTTCCAAGAAAGATTGTAATCAATCAATAATCCAAGATATTTTACATAATCTTTGCAATCCAGAGGGACTTTCTTATTTGTCTCAGGATCGAGTATGCTTATTATGGGTTGAAATTAAATGCTTTTGGTAAGGGCGGAAGATGACAAAATTTGATTTTTTAAAGTTAACAGTTAATTTATTAGAAGTTAGCCAGATGTACAGTTTATGTAATTCAGTATTGACGATCTGCTCCAATGATTTAATATTTTTATCAGCACATAAAATATTAGTGTCATCAGCGAAAAGATAAAACGTAAGCTTATTTGAGCAGCTGCAAAAATTATTAATATTTATTATATGGCTAGATAATTTCCTGCAATCTGATTGGCTGCTTGTAATGAGCGCAAGCCCTCAGTCTGAGATTTCCCTGTTAAGATCTCACTATCGGTTAATAAGTGTTATATAATAAAAACAACAATGGACCTAAGGCCCTGCTTACATGGAGAAAATTAACCCGCCTGGCCGAGTTAACACCGCTAACCCGCCTGGCCGAGTTACCCGGTTCTATTGAATTACAGCATTGTATTTACATGTGAAACGGGTTAACAGCTTCGGTCCTTAACTCGGTTTCGGAGACGGGTCACCCGCCCAGCCGAGTTAAGTTTTTACCATGTAAACATTTAACTCGCCTAGACGAGTTATCATTTCTGCACCTTCTGATCGAATGTGTCACAATTCTTAGCTATAGCTGGCAGTATAACAGACCAAAGCATTGAAAACTACAAGAAGAAGAATCATTGAAAAAAAATCAAGTTCACCGCCAAATTATGTTGTCTTGCCACAATTTTCAGTTTGGAGTTTCAGCCAGCCGCCCGCGCGACACAGTGTAATTTGATTCATGTGAATGAAATCCGGCCAGGCGAGTTAGCTGTTTCTAGGGGGCCGATCGAGATAACTCGGTGAAACGGGTTAAGCTTTTTGCATGCAAATAGGGCCGTAAACATAAACAGGGGCGTACATGCCTATAAACCAGGTAAACACTGGCTTACAATTTTTTTTACTTGAAATTTTGCAGAAATCTTTCTAGGTCCGAGGGTCATTGCACTATGAAAATTCCAACAGGTTTTGTCAAGAGTTACAAGTGAAGACAAGTCCGTCCAAAATTGCCGGTCATCAAGCTTGTATCATTTCCTAGTGTATTATGCAATATTAACCTTTTTTTCAACTTGTGCATCCTGGCTTACATGTACAGGTAAAAACTGGCCAGGAACGCCCTGTGCTTATGTTATGTTTGTGTCGGAACTGCTTACAAGCATTACATAAATACAAGGAAAACGGAAGCTTTTGACTGTGCTTTTGCTTGTTTTATGCATAGTTTTATGCTTATGCCATTTCATGTCCGGTTCACATTATGAATTTCATGCAGTACTAATCTTAATTCACTAGTAGGAACTAGGTTTCTATTAAGTGTCTGGCGGGAGCCTGACAAACAACAACTGTGAAGGAGCCAAAAACTTGGGGTATTTTGATATTTATTCATGAGTGAATACAAAGCGTCGTCCTTATTTATGTTTATATTTAGTTTTGCAAATCTTTGATGTAGTCAGAAGAGATTGAATGAACAGCAAAGTTCGAAATACGAACAGTAGTTCTTCCTTTCCTTCTTATCTTCCTTACCAAATAACATATATTTGTTTTCCCGGCCTTGAGGCCTTAAGACTGACTTAATAACCACTGTTAGTTTTCCCAATATGGCCTTGAATTGAGAGACAGTTGATCGTCTGATCATATCTGAAAGACGCGATGGTCTAAACATTCGCAGGTACTAGAACAAAGACAGCACCTTTTCGTCCGCAATTTTGCCGCAAACCCAACCACCTGAGCTGCGCGTAACTTGGTCAATGCTCCGACTAAGGCCTAACGCTCGAAACGGAAGCCCTCGTTAACATCCTACGGCTATGAAAATTTATTTACAGTCTTGTGTTGATTTCGTAGCACGTTTTACTTACTCGCCGACTCATTCAAGAATTGTTTTAAAACTATTATCAGGGCACGTAATTTTGTTGTGTGAAGATCCTGACGTGCGAACCAACGTTAGATGCTAGCTTTTTGACTGTGTCCAATGAGGCAATATCAGTTAATGCTATCTTTGGAAATATCGCGTGACTCCAAGGAGAATGTTTACAAACAAACTTACGCCTGGATTTAAAAACTTGCATTTTTAGTGCTAATAAAAGTGGCAAAACCGAGAATAAACTCTGTAATGACGATCTTAAAGAAACATCTCACAAAAGCTTTGAGGGAGCAATCTAAAGAAAATGTCTCGGAAAACTCTTTGCTATTTCTGATATCAAACTCCAAACATTCTGCTCGTGTTTTAAACATTACATAATTTTACCTGTAATTAAGCAGTTGAAACAACCAAATCGACCTTTCTCAACTCTCACTTTTCGCATGTCCATATTAGGAAATACGAGACGACAGAGGAACTGTAACGCGCCCTAACAACAGAAGTGCCTTTTGTCTCTTTTTAAATATGACGTATGAAGCACTGCTTTTAACTGGGGGCAAAATATGATATTTACCAGTACAGTAAATTTAATGGGCGTTCTTGTACCGCTTTAGGTATTATTCATGTATAGAAACAGAAGCTATATCTAATCATCATCAACGCCTACTAAAAATTGAAAAAAACCCAAAAACTAACAAAACAAAAAACATAAACAAAAGGTTACAATACATATAACAATTAAATCTGACGCAAAAAAACGTGTTTGACATTTTTCTTTGGTGACTATACATTGTAGTTTATCTATAACTTCAAGATAGTGTCTAATGTGTACGTAACTTTACGTAACGCCAATATACAGTTAATAAAAATACAATTTTAAACATGCCACGTGTTTATTAAAAGGTTAAGAATTCGTATACGTGACAGACACAATCGCTTTCCTGTTTTAAGTGCTTTTATAGATGTTCATAGCTGTCATTATGAACTCGATATCTTTGTCTCCTTGGTTTTCTCTTCAAAGCAACAAAGTTTTCGCCGTTTTGAACACAACCCATTTAACAAAATGTCTATGTGCTAATGTCGGCTTGTCGAATTGCCTTCATCAAGCGTGTAGCTTGACGTATTCTGTTGTTTTCGCCAAGCAGGAATAATATTTTAAAACAGATAATGTTTTGTTGATTCTTCTATTATTAAAATATAAACACTCTCGTAAATCAAGTCTCTGACGTCAATCGCGTAAGTAGACGAACATTCCCGACTGCTGCCGAGTCTGGCCTGTCGTGTTTTTGTTTGGCCCATCTCCATGGCGAAGCATTCCGATCAAATTACCCGGAACAAAATTTTAAACTATAACTACCCAAACAATCTTGTGAAGTTATTTTGCAGTCTCACATGCTAGGGCGATCACTAGAGCTAAAAGACAAGATGGGATGCCCCTATTGTTATCTGGCTGCACGCTTACGCTCGCCGTGTCCTTGCTCAATTTACCAATCAACAGGATCATTCAACTCTGCTTTATCCCCTAATTTTTCAGTCTCTACGCGTACGAACAGTGACGGAGATAACATGATTGCTGAGAGAGAAAGTGAACAGATGAGGGCTGGGGGATGGGAAATGGGGGTGAAGGAGCCTCAAAGTCTGAATGAATTTGAGCGCTTGTCGCCACTGCGATTTCCATATTTTTATTTTAGTTACCCCATGTCGCCGATTGTCTATTTCGGTGCAAAGGCTTTGCCTCAAGTATCTACAGCTCAACCGTTTAAGGTGGCAAGTTCTGAAAGTATGAGGCCGGTATGGGCACAGTTGCACCCAGAATTGACCTCTCCCCTTAGAAGAGAAAGAACAGACCTCAACAAGGTAGAAGAACCGCGCAAAGAGGAATATCACAGCTCAGTAACAGCAACTGAGAGAGCAAAAACACAGAACGTCAAAACACACAACCACGAGAATGCATGGCGAGGACCGACATACACCGAGCTTATCACTGAGGCCATTTTGTCTACTCCAGAACACAGAATGACTTTGTCACAAATTTATGATTGGATCACAGAGAACGTAGAATACTTTAGGGAGAGAAAGAATCACACTTCTGCCCGAGGATGGAAGGTTAGTGAGAAGCTTAACACAATTTTTCAATTTGCCTTATTTTATACTTTAGGAATTTTTCGCAGATCAGTAATTACTAATACTGATTAATTACTAATAATCACCCGTGATCAATAAATCATTTTACATTCCGCTGCAAATTTCTGGCTGCCAAAACGTAGAATCCGTTTGAGACCGGCGTTATTTAATTACTATTACAACTTTGTCACGAATCTTCTTAGCCCTTCATAGTTATATGTTAACAAATTATTTATACTAGGTTTTGGTAAATTTGTATAAAAGTTTGAAGAACTTATTTTTTTTATTCGGTTTTGGAAATATAGTTAACGTTACTTTCATGTATTACTTTCTACTTTCTTGTCAGTAATATTCAAACTCATATAACAAAGCGGAATATTTTGTGAATAATTTTCCCCGGAGAGGCCAGATCAAACAAATGCTGCCAGCAACCTATTCTTAGAATAAAATTACCTTGAAATAAAACTAACTTTTGGATTTGTAAACTCTAGTAAGCTTATTGACAGTTTTTTTTTATTAAAAACAAGTTAGAAATTAATAAGATGATCAAAAACAAGCTGTTTAAAAACACTGTAGCTTCTATTAGATTAATTTTAGGTTGTTCAGATGTGTACTAATAGAACGCTATAAAATCATATATTTGTCTTGTCTGCAACAAAAGTTAGTTATTTCTTAAATTTAACCAAAATTTGTGTTTGAGCGAGTTGCTAAACATCACTCAATTTGAGTGGAAGTGGTAAAATACTTTACTTAAAAGAATAAGATTTTTGAATTAAAAACAATAAAACATTTATAATACTGTTCAAAACGATTTTTATTTATTCAGACCTTGCTGACTGCATGAAACTCGCTCATTCAATTCAAAATAGGTAAACATGTTTTTCTCTCTTCCTACGTCAACGCGTTTAATGCAGCGAAGTGGAGCAAGGCGCCAGAATAATGTTACGTCACAGATGTTTACTTTGCGATCCGGAAAATCACTTTTAAAAGTCCTCATATAATGAAAGTTTCCCTAACACAGTTCATTTAAATGCAATAAGTTTGATTTCAATACATAACATAATCAAGATCAAAAATATCATTTGATCTACATCAAATACAGGACGTCACACTCGATTTCTTTTTCATACCGGCGAGAACACCTACGCGACGACCCGAAAAAGCCGCATAACCTTTTCCATTGTAATAACGCACTGATGATCTGATATACAACAACCAAAACCTGCCAACATTCACGATTGCAAGAATCTCGCAATTTTTTGGCTATTTTCTCACTATGTTACGACAAGGTCCCCAAAATCTCGAGATAATTAGAGAAAAAATATCGATAAATATAAACTTTGACAAAATTACCTTTATTTTCTCGAAGAAAACAATAATTTTTTCTTGTCAATAGCTTTGTTTGTGTTGCCAAAATTGGCGTGCCCAGAAGCCACTAGTATACCTGGTATAAATGGACCCCAGCTGGAGAGCTCAAAGCTGGAATCTTCAAAGAATTCAACACTCTCTCATAGACCTAGGAACAACAGCAGTAAATCGGAAAGAGCAGGATTATTTTCAGTCATCAAACACTTTTTCTAAATCTTGCGATATTTTGGTGAAACTTTCCAGTTATGATCCTCGGGTGCTGGCAGGTCTACAAGCTAACCAATATGTATTGTTTTACTTTACGATTGGCTCATTAATAACACCGTAACTGTCTCAAAAGTTGTCATCGACAACTTTAAAAAACTTAGCTTCATATAAAGCGCATGATTAAAAATTATCTTATACCATAAAGAATGCAGCCAATATGAGTCCTGGAATTGAGCTGTCACTATTCAACGGGTAGTATTCAACGACTTGTTATGAGCATTTTAAAACTTGTTTCAAGAGCATTTAGAGCAATTTACAAATAACTTTTGAACTCTCAGTGTGAAGAGACGTCTCTTCACAGAAAGAAGACGTGAAGTCTGTATTTCTCTGAATACAATAGCTCAGAGAAAGTATTCTAACGGTATGAATTAAACGATCAGAATATTTTCTGAAAGGAAGTTATGGGATAAATTAGTTATTTAATGATACGGAGTGGACTGCTGCAGAAAATGACACTTGTCATTTGTATTTTCTTCGTGGCATATTCGACGGTATCCCACTCGAAATCATTGAATAACTAGAATACAGGGGCAACGATTAAATGCAGAAGTTACTAGACATACTTTGCTCATCGTAGCGTACTTTTTTCTCTCGGTAGAATGCCGTTCGCCATACTTTATCACTGAGAAAGCGGTTCAGTAGAGTGGCGCGAACAAACGGTGCGGCCAGTTGGTACAACTCTTGGTGGACGATTAATGAAAACCAAATGACTCGCAGAAGGGGAAAAGTAAAAACCGTATCCACTGAACGTACATCCAACAACGTTTAGTCAGCTTATAACATCTGAGAAAAATAGGATCAATTTACAGCAAGGACGGTTAGGGAACCCGACGGTTGTAAAAGAGATTTTGACGAGGTAAATGCAGTTGGAATACCGTAATACCAGATAATTTTTCAAGAAAAAAACTAAAATAACGAATTAAAAACATTCCGAGCTGGAAGATGCCGAGATGCTACATTTTATAAAAAGACGTTCTTCGTCTTTATCTCGGGCTACCTGAGAGCGAACGCCGCAAAACTGAAGAGAAACATCGAGAAAACCGCGAATAATAAGTAAATATAACAACGACGATATCACACGAGGATGAATTGCTATACAAAAGTCTGAATTATGCCGGTGGCATAAACATTTTTTTATAAGTTTAGTTAGTTAATTAAAATGTTACAGAAATAAACATACTTTATTGCTGAAATACAAAAAATTTCTCAAAATGCTAAAACACATTGTGTTGATAACATTGGATAGCTCAAGATAGTTGAGTCATTACGCCAATATTGGACCCATTGCTTGTAAACCTCCATGTCTGCTTGCGTTATATCAATAAAGATGCCTGAGAACTCAACACATTCTGATCAGAGAATGATTTCGTTGTTTTTTTATGTTAGTCACATTAATAAACAGTACAAGACTTCCCAAACCTGGTTTGCGAACTCGAGTTAAAATTATCCAAGAAAAAGCGCGATTTCGGTTTAGTTATTTCACCTTCCAATTGCCGCGACATTTTGCATACGTTATTGGCTGCGTATTTTGAAATTTTAACATATTGTGCACGCTAAATCAGGCAATTAATTCACTCGCCTTAAAAGACGAATGAAATTCCAAAAGAAAACTTTTAAAAGGAGATTCAAAAACTATTTCAAAATTTAATCATTAAGAAAACATTCCCAAACATTCGATAGCAGTTTTTAGCGCACACCGACACACTGTGAAATTTGCACAGCCTCAAAGCGTTTCAGAAGCCAAACATCCTCTGCGAGATTGCCCCATGCGGCTGCTAAGAGTGAACGCCCAATATCCCCGTTTTCGGAACTATTCTGCGTGCCCGTAACGCCAGGGCATCGTATCTGCAACTCTTTTCAGCTAACTACTCCATTCATTTCCTTTGAATTCTGTTTATTTCTGGAAAACGAAGCAACTCATATAACCAGTTGATGGCTAAAACCATTAAGAACTTACTATGAGTCTACTGGTAGAATTTTTGACCGAATGGAAATACAAGGATACTATTGGTTACAATTATAAATCGATTAACAGTGGGAAGGTCTATTACGAATTCATGGCCGGCGAAAGCTCATGGTCTTTGGAGGGGGGGGAAGAGGGGGCAGAGAAGATTTTAGCGGGCGCCTAAGGCGCGAGCATGTAGAAGGGTCCCGGGGCATGTGCCCCCGTGAAATTTTGGCAAACTACACTCTGAAATGTCAATTCTAGCTGCGTATTTTAGGGGTAATTTGGAATAATTTTTGATGGGTCAGGTTTTATTTTTTTTAACAACAATTGCCAGTTTTTTTAAGTCTAGCGAATACTAACTGGAGAGGCAGAGAATACGGCATGGCATAAGGTACGATAACAGACCAAACCCGTGATAAAAACGGTTCTTTTAGAGTCAATAATACCTTTTGCTAACAATAAACTTTATTAAAACGGATGATCGCAAAAAGAAATATCCAACTCAGTCCCAAAATTGGGGAAGGGGGAGGGGGGGCTGGCGCCCTTCTTGCCTCTCCCCCCCATCCTGCTCCGCCGGCCTTATAATATGTTAAGAATGAAAGGACACCATAGGATCAGATGTTTCTTTTATTTACGCGTGACACCAAAACTCCCTTATTCACTAGTCGAGGTTATTCCACTGACGAGCTAAAAAAGGAGAGCTCTTTTACTTCCAAACTGCAAAACAAATTGCCCAAAACCCGCAAAAAACCCAAAAAATAAAAAAATCCTATGTATACAATAATTTGCTATCCACGTTTTTACAAATTGTCCTAAACCATCAAAAATCACAAAAAGATGAAAAAACTTACACAATAGTATCCGCCTAACAGTGAAAAACTTCAAGACAACTAGTTACTGCACGCTAAAACTTTGTAAACAATATCAAAATACGGTCTTTAGGAATAACTTTACATTCATTACTGAATAGGGTTCAGTCGATACTGGCTATCGATATCTGGCTATTTTGAGAAGTGAAGATTTTTACATCATTTACAGGTTGTAATGCTTCAGACAGAAAATGACATTAAAAACAAATTTTTCTGACAACTGCCATGCTGTACCATGAACTGCACAAGTAGCAAATGAAACACAGAGGCCATACTAGCTCACTTAAAGTTTGCTCAAGTATATATGGTTCTGGTTAAGTTTGCTAGCCTGGCAAACTGGACTAACTAGTTTAAGCGGTTGGGCCTGTCTTATTTTAGCTCATATAAGAAACTGACTGACCTTTTTTTCTGTGCTTGGTTTTAAGCTGCTGGTGTCTTGGCAAACAGGTATGAACTTTTCATATGATTGCTTTCGGCAAACTGCTAAACTATGCACGAACAATTTATTATTGTGCAAAGACTTGGCTTTGTCAACCAAATTTGATCTTAACAGGGATGAAAATTTCCCACAAGGATTCAAGTACAACTAGGTATCTCCCCTTGTTAGATAACTTATTCATGAAAGGTTAACCTCCTGCTCCGCCTGGCGTTTCACCAACCTCGTAAGGATGGAAAGCTGAGTCAACTTTGGCAGAAAAAAGATCACAAAAATGATCAAGGCCTGGGACCTTATGGCTTGAAGGCAGAGATCTCACCATTGCCCCAAGATGCCCTAATATAGACAGGCTATTTATCTTAACTTGTTGAGGTAATGATCAAGGTAATACACTGAATGTCTGGTCAATAGGACAATAACATGACCTCTGGAGGGCATATAAGGTAGCGAATGGTCCCTTAAAAAACGAAAGTCTTGGCAAAATAGAATTAGTTCTCGAAATTTTGTCATATTTTTTGCCATGCCTCGAAGTCTAGTATTTTTTGTTACTTTCTCCATCTCGGAGTCTCAGATTTTCCTCGGATTTCTCGTATCATAAAGTCTCGGTCTCAGATTATTCACTGCTTTCAAAAGTCTTGCGCTCGGATTTTAAAAAGGCCAGCTCCGCATCTCAGACAGTCTCAGATTTACCATTCGCTGCCCCTCATATTGTTTATTTGTGGCCTGAGTAGCATCATTTGCACCCCAGTGAAGCAAGAGTGCAACTGATGCTATGAGGACACAAATAAACTATATGCCAGACAAAAGTCATGTCATTATCATTGTTATCACTACACAAGGTCAAATCCTCCAAAATATTGAAAAATTTACTGAACTTCCTTTTTGCAGGCCAAATGGTAAATGTGGGGGCTGCAAATGCATTTACCGCCTGCAAAAAGGAATTATGTAGAGAAGGCAGTCCAGCCATAGTGATGACAATATACAGTAAATGAATGTTATGAGTGAATTTTTAAACTTTTGAACCAGTTGTTAAAATCCCATAAAGTGACCATTCAGTTTCGTTAATTTGTCTTGAATGGAAGATTCATACAATGGTCAACCCTTTCATATGATTTGAAAATTACTTTTTTATACACAATTAATTCAAGGGAAAGCATCATATACTGTAAAATATCATATGAAAAATGTTGCCTCAGGGGCAGTGGAACCGAGGGGGAGGG
>JAOEJH020025616.1:0-10897 GCA_025448215.2 Palythoa grandis
TCTAAAAATGGCTTAGATTTCCGCATTCGCTCAAGAGCTAAATTTGGCTCACTATTATTTATCAGTTATATTCAACTGTCAACAGCTTTTGGAAAACAAATTATAGTTTTGAAAATATTGACAGATGCTTTGATTCCTGTCCAAAGCATGTTTTCAGAAATCTTGTATTGATCCGTTTCGAGCGAGGAAAAAAAGTTGTATTTTTCTCACGTTTTGGCAGTGGCGAGACAGCAAAATAGCGAATTAATTTTCAACTTTTCTCGATTTCTCAAAAGTTAAAGCGCTGTGGAACATTTTAATACTATTTTCGAAAATAACTCACCATAGAGGTTATTTGGGTGAACAAAACAGAAATTCGAAATTTTGACGAGTGTCGCCAGATTTTCGATGCCGCTCTTTTAAAAGTGCTAAATGACGTAATTCACGACAGGATTTTTAAGACATCACGTGATTAAAAAAAATGATGAAACAGCGCATGCGTTGTGTAACCTGTCCTCGGAAGAAAGCAAGTTGTTGGCAAAAAATAGATATCCGAGAGTTTTGGTTCTGTATAAGTATTAGAAAGAGATATTATGTCAAATATTGATAGTAACCCGTTTGCCGGGGATGCAGAAAATCCGTTTGCGGTAAGTTGTTTTTTTTTTGTTGAAATAACGCTTTCAAGCGACGTGTAGAATGGTCACTGTGTGTTGCTTCTCGGGGTGAGACGAGTACAAGAAATCATACAAGAAATTCTGTGACTCTTGCAGGATCCTGCAGTTGCGTCAGTGACCAGCAATGCAGCTCGAGGTTTAGAAGATTACAATCCGTTCGCGGATCAACCAAGCCAGCAAGCTACTTCGTCAAAGGTATTATTTACGGATACATGGTTTATGCTTGTTTTCAATTTTGAGTTTATTAGAGTTATTGATGGTTTAGCCTGAAATGTCCTGTTTTTCTTTATTTAAAACTTAATAAAATTTTCTATGTAAATTTATTGTCATTATCTGCTTCTTCTACCACTATTCTTAAATTTTCCTTTTGATATTAGTATTTTTTGTTTAGATGTCTTGAAATGAAGAAAAAGAATACTTTATTGTATTTAAATTTATAAATGACGAAAACGTTTCTTTTACTTTTATTCTGAAAATAGTAACAGCATTTACAGTATGTGTTGACGAATCGTTTCAGCATGGACTTGGAACAAAGAATATTAATCATTTGCGTTTTGATTTTGACAAACTCATCAAAAATACAAACAAAACTTCCCTACAGCAGGTGATTCGTTGAGATTTTTTCGCCTTAATGTTGGTTTTTAGATAATCTCTGATTGAGGTTAAAAAACACTTGCAGTTATTGACCACGTTTCTTACTGGGTTCCTCACGTGTCCCTAGTATCCAAAATAGTAGCTACAATTTTAATACCGTCAGTGCATATGTGCTGAAATTAGGATTTTTGTCTCCACAGTCACATCCCACAAGCACTTTGCTTACACTGTACTTTAGGGAAATTAAAAAAATCCTGGTTTCTCATCAGTAATTTTTGAAAATGTAGATGCTGTGGGCGTTTTTTTTTTCACCTTTTGCTTTTCTGCTGAGCAAGAAGCACAGCAAATGATTAACTTAGGTTTAACTCACAGAGCAGAGCGACATCTCTCGCATCTAAAATTTTGTTGCTGCTGAATGAGCGAAGTGAGGGAGCAGCAATTCGTACTCAAAATCTAAACAAAATTTTGATTTCATTGCTTTTGCTCCCTTTTAACCAGAATGCATTGCATTGCATGCCCTGTTATTTAATCTCCTATTGAAATGATCGAAGTTGTGTATTCTTTTACATCGAGTATTATAAATTTCTGTAAGGAGAAACACTAAATTTAGCCATTTCAACTGAACATGACACAAAAACAATCACAACTGCGGGCGAAGCTGTTGGAGAGCAAACAAATGCATGTAAGAAGATGTCAAAAGGAGTTAAACCAAAACTGCTGCTTTGTTTCTTTCATGGCAGTGTGCTGTGAAAAACTATGTCAATTATCACATTTTTTTGTGTCATGTTCAGTTCGATCAGTGGTGTGGATGCAAAACAAGCAAGAGACAAGAGACATTTTATGCTTTGTTGGATTAAATGCACATTTAAACAAACCAAAATATTTGCAGCATTCTCATAGCCTTGGGATACAGCATACTAGGTTTTATGTAAAATGAAACTTAATCAAAGTTGCTGGTTAGTTTGAAAGTTTTGTGACATCAAAACCATGACTGCACAGGCTAATACAAATACACCTATGAACCTATCAGAGAGCATGTCTTATTTAAATTATTTTGTAATGACTATTAAATGATTTTTTCTGACAATCAACCCCACAGCATAACTGTCTCATAAATTGTAGTCTTAAAATAAGTATTCAAGGCATGGTAGCATTCTCTATTGCATTGTGATAGTAAATTTCAAGTCCTGTTTATGTTATTATCAAGTCATAGTCCAAGAATTGTTGAAAAATTAAATCTTTTATTGGAAATAGTGTTTTTTTTAAACATAGAACGTTTCGGCCATAAACCATGGCCTTCATCAGCTAATGCTGGAGGTCACGTGACCTGGACAGATCACGTGACAGGGGACGAGGAAAGCGCCTCGTCAAACCAAACCAAACAATCCCTGCGTACCCGCCTGGATCAGAATCGTCACCAGGGATCCAACGAGGCCTAGACTTCTGCGGTGTACCTACACTGCAAGGAAACCCGTCACTCTTTCAACAACACGGACGTGGCGATACTCGATCGAAAAGAGGACTGGGTCCGACGAGGCATAAAGGAGGCCATATGGGAAAGGGTGGAGCAGCCTTCACTCAACGGCAAAGGGGGGCTCCGTTTCAGTTTGTCCAACACATGGGACCCGGTACTGAGGCAGGTCACGTGACCTCCAGCATTAGCCGATGAAGGCCATGGTTTTTGGCCGAAACGCTCTATGTTTCAATACACTATTTCCAGTAAAAGATTTAATTCTTCAACATTTTACAAAACTGGATGATTAAAAATTATGTTTACTCATTTGTGATAATAAATTGTTAAACTTGTAGGATTCGTCTCAAGGTTTTAAATATCCTTTACGTGCTTTCTCATGAAAACTTGTAGCCACTAATAGTGGGCATTACTCCCTAAATCTAGACATCTTAAAGGAAACATTGGCTGTTATGAATATTTCGGGTCAGAAAATACCTTGAGGCTTGTCTATCCCTGAATCTCCTTCGATGCTTTGAATAGAGAATCTCCTTTCAATCAACATCAAGAATCAACATCTCCTTCGATGCTTTGAATAGAGAATCTCCTTTCAATCAACATCAAGAATCAACATCTCCTTCGATGCTTTGAATAGAGATTCGAGCTCGTCTGTTGCAGATCCAGGGCGTTTTCTTTGGCCTATTTTGCCGTTTGAAATTTGTGGGCGGTGCCATTTTGTATGTGCGCAAAGTGCGCCGAAATGCGTGACGTCACTCTTGCGCTCGGAGTGAAGCTGAGAGTGGAACTAATAAACTCCGAGTGCAACAGTGATGTTCGACGCATCCCAACGTACTTTGCGCTCGAACAAAGTGGCGCCGCCCGCGAATTTCAAACGTCAAAATAGGCAAAAAAACCGCTCGATCTGGAACAGACGGGCTCGCATCCCTATTTAAAGAATTGAAATCAAGTTATTTTCTGACCTGAAATATTCGTAACAGCCGATGTTCCCTTTAAAATTAAGATAAGCATGAATGCTAGCAGCCGTGGACAGCTGACAGCTGAAAATTGGAGCTCTGTACTAACAGTTTTAATTTGGAGGCGGCGTGTTTCAGTGGTCATGACGACAGATTTGAATGCAGTTCACTCGGATTCAAATTCCGCTCTGACCTTCGGGTTAAACCCCTGAGTCAAGCCCAGCACGTTTTCGGTAAATAACCGACTGGTCTGCCACCTGCCAGTTGGGGTTTTGAATGGTGTTGTGTAGTGTGTGTTATGCTTGAAGATACTGGATCTAACAACTGCTCTAATTGATATATAATATTCGAGCTAAAATAAAGTAGTTTATTTTATTTTATTTACCTACAAAAGCATTTAAAATGTTGTTTGTTGTAAATATTCTCACCTTTTGTTCATATGAATTCATAGTTAACTCGTGCCAGTCGCAACTTTTTCCTGATAAAAGGAATAATTTTTTTTTTACTTTTGAAGTAGCTTCCAGTTCTTGGAAGGCCGGTTATCTTGTTTAGTTCTCTTCCAATACAAAGGTGAGCGGTGAGTTGACAGAAGATTGATGATAACAGCAGCATCATTGTAAACATGTACAACGACTTTTGCATTGTTTCTCCTCGGTTTACTCTGTTAACCTGCTGGGTTAAGGTTGTCGTGTTTTATTGACTTTAGATTTTCAGTGCATTTGTTAATATATAAGAAGAAAGTAATGATGTTATAAATTGATAATCAGATTCAAAGAAGACGAAGAAGAAGAAAAAGATTAAGAAGAAGAATATGATGAAGGAGAAAGAAGATGAAGAAGAAGAAAAAGGAGGTGGAGTTGGAGGAGAAGACTAGAAGAAAATTAGGAAGATGTTGATGATAAATAAAATTATGATAACGATGACAATGACGTATTGTTTTGACAGAGGGGAAACGGGATAAAAAGAAGAAGAAGAAGAAGATGATGATGGTGGTGGTGGTAGTGATGATGATTACGATGATGATGACGATGATGATGACGATGATGATGATGATGATGATGATGATGGCGATGATACAAAGAAAGAGAAGGATAAGACGACTTAAAAAGAATAGGATAAATAAAAACCACTGGAAAGGTTATCTTTTTCAGTAAAAAAAAGATAAAGAATAGTACCATTAACACTGACAACAAACAGAGGTAAAACAATGAACAAAAATGAAGAGAGGTGAGGAGCAGAGAGCAAATAAAATTCTATAAACATTTTAGTCGTTAGACTTTAAGACAATAAGCATTGCAATATTATTGTTCATCAAGGTGTGAAGGAAAATTGAAAGTATTTATAAAATAGCGTGTTTTCATTGTAAGCATGCTTGAAATAATTGTTTGGATAATTGTTTGGGCTTTCTTATCTGAATTTTAAAAAATAGAGGAAGCATAAAAACACGTATCTTACCTTTTGGTAAGCTGCACGGGTAAGCAGCGCAAGGTTCGTTGTGTTCTTCAGTTTGTCTTTATAATGTTGACTGTTACATTAGAATTTAGATTAGTTTCAATTTGAAACATTTGAGAAACTGATTCGCTTCCTTTTCACAAGAGCTTCTAAGCAATTCAAATTAGGAAGCTTAACTTTTAAGAATAGCTTATTACCACACTCAACTTAGAAAAGTAATTTGAGTTCTGTAATACCAAGAGTGACGAGAGTTGACAAAAACCTTTTTTAGACTTTTATCTTACATTCGGTACGGTAGTTGTAGATGCCAAATGGTGCAGATGTTCCAATTTGAATGGATGGCTGGCGTCATGCTTAATATAGTTTTAAAACACTTATAAGCTGTCTATAGAGACAATGAAAGCTTCAAGTCTGTTTCCACCTCTCTGAATAAAAAAACTTCAGAGCATGAATACTTTTTTCACTGCTTTCCGCCTCTCTCGATTTCCCCACGTGCTCTTTGTCTTTCATACTCAAAAGTCAAACATTTCGGTTTAATATGAATCGGCAATCTACTCAATCAGATCCGTTAACGTAAAAAAAACAAAACTACAAAGGTTTATGTGCAACGGTGAATGAGCTCTGGGTGTCATAGTCATACAACACCATAGTAAAATTAGTAAATAACTGGACTATTGCAAGTAACAGTTCCACAAGCCAGTATTATTCAGTTAGTGGCCACAAACTTTGTACTAATCATTTAAAGTTTCGACTATCGCATTCAAGGTATAATTTAACAGATCCTTGAGTGAGAACCATTCTAAAGTGGTCCGTGGTTCTTGGTGAGAAAAAGAATGAATAACAAAAGAAAATGATTTTTTCAGAAGCCGAAGAAATATGTTTTCGTTATAGGCTACTTTTTCACCGTGGCTTCTACTCTACATCAAGTTGATTGGAAGTAACTACAAAAGAGAAAAAAAGCTACTGTCCATGCCTCAGCGATAAGAAATGGACGCCAGGAATATTTTGATATTTGTAACTACGAATTATCATCATCAAATCTTCAAAAAATACCAAAAGAAAAGTTAGCATTTATAGAAACCAGATTCTTTATGAACTGGAGCCATGTGTAAAGATTTTGAAGTAACAAATTTATTCTATTTCCAAGGGTTCGTATAGATATTTTTACACTTAAATTTTTAGCAGTTTCAAAATTTTTGAGTTGTTTTTACAATCCTTTTTTGTTTTGAAAACCAAACTATGATTCTAATTGTGACACGGTTAGTAGATTTTTTGTTTCAATGTATTAAAGTTTGGTAAAACCTCTATAAATACTAATATAATTCTTTTTCACGTTATCTTTTAGATGTCCTCAACTTTATAATAACATATATTGACAGTATAGGCTTTAAAATTTATTCGTAATTGGCATAAACAAAAGCTGACCCCCCTCCCCCCCCCTCATCATATTTACTGACAAATCTTTCCTATATGCTAAGGATGTCCATTCATGCAGTACAAGGTATGCTTCCAAAAATAATCTAACAAGGTACGATAATGTCTGGGAAAAAAGTCAGTATCTGATATGGCTACAAACGTTTGGTTGGACTAATTACCTCCAAAATTAAAAAAAATTAAAACTAAGTCACTCAACAAAAAGGTCAAACAACACTTTGTTACTTAAGCATTACCACTCTTACGGTACGACTAGTTAGTTTTTCTTTTTTTGGTAATGTTCGTATATGATACAGCTTGTGTATCTGTTTGTTAGTGAAAGCTACACAAAATATGACGTTACCTGCCTGAGTCTAACTAGAAAACCTAACGGTTAATTTAGACTCTTGGCAATTTCCACACTTAATAACTACATATATATATTTTTGAAACTATTTAACGTTATCAAAAGCTGTCAAATGTTTTAAGAGTTAATGCAAAATGTAAGCATATTCATCATAATGGAAATACAAATAAATGTATTCGTTGTTGATGATGATTTTAAACATGACTTATAGAAGGTAATTTCTAATTTCCACAGATGTTACCAGCAAGAAAAGTTTTAATGGTATATTTCTTAAAAGCAACGCTATAGCTCTCTAAGATTTCGAGTTTATTTTAAAAGAACTTTGGTTTAGCTGCCATTCAAAATCCCAAATCAATTAATTTTGGAGGTTTTTAGTGGCTTGAAGAAGACAGTGGAATGAAGTCTATCTTCCTAACCATTAAGAGAACCAAAGCAAAACTTAATCCAGATGTAAACCATGCAGACAACTAAATATCGCTTTTTTATATTAACAAGACAGATATTCTTATTGACAAAAAACTTCACAAGAGGAAACGCGTATATTGTTCTAAATATGTGTAAATGCAGCTGGCACCATTTGTTTAACTATGGACAGCAATTATGTTATTATACACTGGGGAAGAAAATTCCACTCAATTTAGCGAGATGGTTTCAAGAAAAACTTTGAAAATGAAGTACACATTGATTTAACGTGGTTTTTAGGGAAAAATGTCTTGTAATTTGAAAACAAACTTAAGCTTACAAAAGAGGAATAGGGACGGATTTGATACCACAGATTTGAGCTAGTAACAAAATATTGCATCCTTAATACTTTCAGAGATTTATAAAACTTTGAGTTTTTGGAAATAATACCCGCCTTAAGTTTGGCACCTAATGCTTAAAAACAAGCTGAATTTGAAATTAATGATAACAAACTAGGGAACTGGGTTTCTGTTTGGATAACACATACGGCAACTTTGATTAACAGACGAGACCTTGCAATGGTGTGGTAGCTTTTAAAATAACAACAAAAAAATCGCAAAACCTAGTGGTACCAAACTCTGTTCTTTCACTTTGCTTGGTTCTTCCCAGGTTCAGAAAAAGAAGTGCAACTTTATTTTTATCTCTACCGATGCTAGGTTGCCCAAAAAGGATCGCTGAAATTTAAACAGTACAGTTATAATTTGGATTATTGATATAAATATAATTATAATTATAATTATATTTACATTAAACGAAAGAATGCATGTTTTTTGTTTAATTACCATTCACAAGTTTTAAAATCGTAACCATCTATAGAAATCAGTTATCAGGTTTATAATTTTTAAAATTTGCTGTATATTGCGAGCAACCTCGCTGCAAAGTTTTACGCGAAATAGCACAAAAAAAAAGACTTAAACGCCATATATAGTTTTTGTGGTAGTACTAGTTAGAAGCAAATCAGACCTCAAAAACATATCTATCATTTGCCATCCATTTTTTAACCGTATGCGTAAAAAAAATTCTTCGAAAATATTTTGTATTGGTTTGGTTTCTTCGCTTTCTTGCAATTCAAGCTTGAGAGAGATTTCATAATCCAGTAAAGCATATATGTTCTTCGCTTCTTCCTTCCTTAATTTTTTTGTTTTCTCAACGTAATTAAATATCCTGTTTGTTTCTCTAAACTTTTCTGTTTTTGTTAATTTTTAATTGTTAATGGCAACTATACGACAGGTGAAATACAAGGATACTTTTACGATGAATAGCAAGTTATGATCCTTTCACCCCATTTTCCCACTGCTTCCTAAAATGATAATTTATCTTTGAAAAGTTAAAAAGGATACTACAAAACCTTTAGAGACTATTCAAAATAATGCGAAGTTCTTTGACTGTGAAACAATATAAAACTCGACTCAGAATAGTAAACAGAATTTGATAACCTGGCTGAATTGAACACTAGAAGCCTATATTACAAAAGGTAAGAAACTGGAAAATCTTTTTCCTTTATTTTGCCATTATTTTACTTTTTTTTAATATTTTAACTTAAGATACTTGACTTTTCTTTCCTTTTTTTGTTGAGTGCTAAGACAACCGGAGACTGTTATATTACGGATAAAAAAAATTGTTCTAAGCTTAGGGATAATAGAACAATTAAGTGTCAAGATTGACTGCGTGGTCACCTGGCGTTATGACCTTTCCATTATGAACTGGGCAGGCTATGGCTACGGCGTTATACAGTACTCGAAGTGGCTATTCCTTTGTCTAAGTTAGTATTCGCTCAGCTTTTTATAAAGAAAACAGACTGTACTGCCATAGGCTTAGCATTAGCTTAGTATTATTTAAAGATGTTTTTGAAAGCGTTTAAAAAATGTTTGGTTTTGGCGTTTTTTATTGTGCAGACGATGGTTTTGAGGATGCTTCCGCCGTGTTTGCTCTTCGTTACTGGTGTGGTGTTATTTCAGATAGTCAGCAGTCACCTCACTACAGGGAAGCGCTCTAGGATTTTCCAACCTTTAAAAGATCGCACTATAGCTATATCATTTTTAGATGGGAGAATGGAAAAAGCAGAACCATTTGATAAACGGTAAGTGTACTATTTCGAAACGGCGGCGTGGTTAAAGCAGGCGGGTTAGATCGCTGCATCCCATTCACAAGGTCCCAGATACAAACCCCGGCCGGCTCTGCAGCCAAGTATTAAACATTTGTGTGACATTCTTTTTGCGCTAAAATTGAGTCAGCTTTCCATCCTTACGAGTTCGGTAACGTTAGTACTTCTGCTGAAGATGGCGGATTAGTATCCCGTCCAGAAGAAGTCAATGACCCTTTTCCGCTTAACACTACAGAAATGGAAGATAAGCCCCAGCACCAGTGGGTCAGGCTAAACCCCTACTAACTGCAATACTATTTAACCGAACGTTCATGACATTGGCTGAAACTTTAAAACCTATTATATTTTCCTCAGTAATTAAAGAATAAACCTTCTCTACGCTTTTTGTTTCGAGATATACAGGCCCGAAGCTGAAATATTGTCAGAAAAGTGAACTATTTATTTTATGACTCAGCTATAATTTTCTCGCCGAACGAACAGCGGACGCCATTAAAAACATCAAAAGCAAAATTTGTAGAATTCAGTCTTTGCGTTTTGAGGCACTTGACTGCTTTCGAGTTCTGTCTTCTTTTCTTTTCTTTTGACGAGGTCCCAAATCTAGAGGTTGAATTCTCAGTCATTTTCAACAAAATCAATTTCAATCTAAAATCAAACAATCGAGTTGCTATATTTCGAGTGGTTGCGATATTTACCTTGTTGTATTCGCTGATATTTGCCCAACCTCGTCCCCAGGGTCTCTCTCTCTCCCCGCCCCCAAGGGAGAAGAGAACCTGGCACAGGCTGGTCACGTGTCTCACAGACCAAACGAAATCCTTAGGAGGGGTCCCTTCTTCAGAAAGTTTTGCGCTCTATGCTTTTTTTACAATATTTTAAATGTAGACTAGTAAGCAGCACTCTGCGTACCATTGATGTAAAACCTTTTTTATTCTCCTACGCGTTTGGTCTAACTAGCGTAGACTTCTTCAGGGAGTTTTACAAATTTACATTTGTAGCCTGTATTTAAGCCAAAGCAGCTGCTATTTTGAGATACTCAAATAATACGGGTTTGACCGGATTTACGAATAAGGAATAGGTGTGTCTGTGAAACGTTTACACAAGGCAAGCAAATTTTTTTTTGTAAATTAAATTTGTTAATTAAATTATGGGGACCGCGGTTTTAGCTAAAACCGTGGCCCCCAAAAATGCTTACTTACAAAGATTAGCTAATTGGACAGTTTTTTCGTAACATACGGTACATTATTAGTTGATGTGATATCTTACAAGATTTTATCAACTCAATAAATGTAGATGTAGATTATCCCTGAATAAGTCTACTCTAGTTAGACGCAACGCGTAGTAGAATAAAAAAGTTTTTCAACAATAGAACACAGAGTGCTGCTCGCTAGTCTACATTTAAGATATTGTTTTAAAAAATTGTTAAAAAATTGT
>JAOEJH020025720.1:0-10895 GCA_025448215.2 Palythoa grandis
AATTAATTATTTCAATCGGCAGATCTAATTTGCATAACTTTCGGACAAGAATCCTATGATCTATAAGATCAAAAGCTACCTACAGTTGTTACCTACAGCTGTGTTTGGTATTATCACTCCGGTTTCTCTTTTAAAATTCCACTTGGAAAAATAATAGAAAAACGTTTGCTCAATTCTATGGGGGGTGGGGTGGGGGGAAATTCGTACGCACCCATCATTCCCTCCCCCCCCCCAACCTGCGTCGTACGGGACCTGCACCGAGCAATAAGTTGATTGTGTGGAGGCCAGTCGAAGAGCCGACAGTTGGGATAAAAGGCACAAGAAGAGAAAAAAATATACAGGAACTGAAAAAGCTGATTTAGCTCACATCATTTGTAATGATATTATAGCTTTTGTTTTATTTTTCGTCGCAGACGAGAAATTGAATATCGACAATGATTAGTTGTCGATGACTGTGTGAAAGACAGAAAAAAACGTCTGTCCTCGATGCAAGAGACCAGGGGCGTTCCTGGAGATATGCCTTTTGTGAAGGAAAAACTGGTTTGTTTGTTTTCAATAACAAATTTGTTTGCATATTATTATTGGTGACTCGATACACCCATTTTTTAGTTGTCGGGAACTCAAAGAACGTTTTCTTGATAAATACATCAATAATAATATTTGAGGTCGCCATAAAATTTTGTTTATCATAATTATTTCTTTTTTTTCCTTACGTGGCTTTCCCTTTCTTTGATCTGCTTTCTAGGCTCGATTTCCGCCGTCTCACGGGTCCGGTCTCTGATCCTCATCGAAGAGAGGGCTGGACGCGTGAACCGTTGACCTTGTCTGTGACGTAATTGAAAAAGTGATAATTTATGCATCTCTTCTCTCTGAAAACAGAGAAAAGCAGACGAAATCTACAAGAACCTGAGTTGCGTTTTCTGATCAAAAAAATTCGAAAGTTAAATTTGAAAGTCAAGCCATGCTACATTCAAGGGCAGCTTTCTTCATATTTAACCGTTTTAGAAAGTATGAGTATTTTTTTGGCAATATTAGTAAATACTTGTTTCCGTGAGAATTTAAAAAGTGAAAATCAATGGTCTTGCACTGACGATATTTCAAGTAGACTTGCCGGCTTTATTCATTGAGAAAAACCCTTAAAGATTTTGCTGCAACAGCTAATGTAATAAAACTTTAATTAACTTCCTAAATGATACAAGCGAATGAAAATTGGACATCAGTGTTTATTCAACCTAAAACTGGAAAACTGCGGAAGTTGAATCGAATCCAATAACACTTAATTACAGGTGAAATCAATTTGGAGCAAAATTCACAGCAATGAAACGCAGATTCATTTCTGAAAATCTTGAAAATAAGCAAAATATAGAAAATATATATCAAGTGGCTGGTTTTAGTTGTCCAAAGGATTCCTAAAGTGTTATTCTTGTTAGTCTTTACTACGTCGAAGACGATCGATCGGTGCGGACTGAAAAATCAATGACTTTTCAGACCCCGTTGGTTGAAGAACAAACACATCTTGTCCTTTAACTACGTTTTGCAGTGCCTCTCACTGAGAATCTTTAAATTTTGAAGTTTAAAGGACTCCAAAACTCGCTCGAAAGCGAGTCCGACATCGTCCGTCATTTTGACAACTCTGTTTTGATGTGATAATTTATGCCAGACGAAAATCTGCAGGCGGTAACATGATTGGCTGAAACCAACAAAGGAAATCACACGCGTCCTGCCATTCCTTCGGTGGGGGGTGGGGGGGGGATGAGTGCGGGCTCATTTTCCCTAACAGCGGCTGGTAATCGAGCCTATCTGCTTTCCTGATACATAATTATTTACTTAAAATGGATTATACAGACTATGTAGGATGTAGCTACTTCTTATACTTATCTCTGACTAACTCTAAAATAATGGTTCGTCTCTGCTATCCAGGGCATATAAAACGCGTAAGCAAAAAGAGTTTTGTTTAAAACAAATAATCTGTTGCAGCGGTTAAAATCTCTTTACTGGCTTTATTAGATCAACTTTAAGCATTTCAATAAGGAGCTTGGTATCAAAGACAAAAACTCGTGCACTGCAGTAAAATGCAGATATGGTTTCACGTTTGACTGAGTTAATTTTTTTAACATTCTGATGGGTGAAGTGTGTTTTCATTTTTTTCGTCAGTTTCAACAAGAAGCTGTTTCTTCTCCACTTCGCTTTCCTTTTCCTTTCCATCTGCTTCCACGGATTCCTCTTGGCCTTCGCTTACATCAAGTACTCCTCCAGGGGCATATTCATGGTCTCAGGAAGCGACACACAATCCTCCCGCAACCAGAGAAAAGCCGCCCATGATGGCGTACGGCAACAGTGCGTGAACGCGGTTCTGTTCCAAAAAACAGAAAAAGAAATATATTACTTTTTAGTGGTGACGTTTTATAAAGAAAGCACAAAAAGCAAATTTGTAATTGTAACTAATTTCATCCAAAAACTGCACAAGACATTGTGAGACAAATGTTGCCAAATCCTAAGATATTCTGTTTTCCGCTAACTGGCAGGAAATTAAAATTTAACGCTGTACGTAACACGCGAGCAATGTTTTGTTGCGAGTAGAATAATGTAAGAAACTATTGTAAATCACTCTAACACAAGCTAGAAATGTTTGATTAGTCTTTGGCTGGAGGATTCAGATTATATTTTGATCATAATTTTCCATCAGAATCTTCCATAATATAAATCAGAATACTGAGTCATCAGAATTTTCAACAAGCCTTTAGTTTATAAATTTTCCCCAGAAGATGCCAGTAGTTATGCACATTCATCTCTAAAGCCTAGGTCACAAAGTGAAATAAGGTTCACCATACTAACTTTGGATACACAAAACATAATAAAAACAACATGAGTTACTCAGCATAAAATACATAGTGTGAACAGACGTGAAATAGAATAAGTATGAAACAAGCCGAGCACAAGAAAACAAAACCTTCCGTTCTTCTTGTGTTTATGATATGCTTGTTTCAAGTTTATTGTATCATTTGAACAGTTCTGATACAAATATAAAATTAGCACAACAAGAACGTTTTTGTTTGCTTCATGATTGTGTTGTTTCACGTCCGTTAACACTATCTGTTTTATCCTTACGTTATGATTGTTTCATGTCATGCTTATCTTATTGCAAAAGTGCGAACTAGGCTTAAGGCAAACTTGGCTCAAGGCTGGTTTCCTAATAGTCGTGATGGCACGTTTTTGGTCGCCCTGGTCGTTTTAGATGGGCTCAGACGATCCTCGACGACCGGGACGACTAAATGGAAATATAACCGAGACCACCGCAAACGACTGAAGTGACCCAAGCGACCCGGGTCGCCTCGATAGAATCGAGTTTTATCCGGGCGACCCAAAGGGACTCAGAGACGACCAGAAAAGACTGAAACGATCACACGGAAATCATCGGATGCGACCTGAACGGACCGAAACGACCCGAAACAGGTCCACAATGCATTTCTGTGTTGTCGGTCCCAGGCCTTCAAGCTTTACAACTGCGTTCCCAGACGACCTGTTAACGAACATATGCAAATCGTTGGTCGTATCGGGTCGTTTCAGTCACCTCGGTCTTTCAATTCTTTTCGGAAAAACGTAAAATGACCCGAAACAACCCTTAACGTTGATTTTACGGAAACCAGCCTTTACAGTGCTTTACATCGATACTGCTACGCTCGTTTCTAGATATCGATGTATCTTTAGAACTCCCGAGGGAACTTTCATCGATAGCAGCATATACGTGAAGGTAGAAAGATGACTCAGAAAATCAAACCCGCCTACTCGTATTTTGTTGTTACAGAACCAAACGAATCGGAACGAAAACGTTACCGCGATCATGTTAGTATAAACTGACAAGATTATAATGGTCTTGTTTCGCTTCTCAATCTACAATGAAAGAAAACGGACCGTACCAGTTTGGCGATGTATGGAGAAGTAATGGAACCAATCCTGCCTGCGGCAGTTGAAGAACCCAGCCCAACGCTCCTAAGAACGAATATTGATAACTCTGATAAGAATAACATTAGTGCATTAACCTCCACTCCGCTTTTTATATCGAGCTATACAGACGCGAGGCTGAAAAATTGTCAGAAAAGTGAACAATTTTTCATCCGAGGGTCTGTATACCTCATACAAAAATAGCGTAGAGGAGGTCTATTTATTTTAAGACTCAACAATAATTTTCTCCCCGAGCGAACGGCGGGCGCCATTAAACACATTAAAAGCAAAAATTTGTAGAATTCTTTGTGCTTTGAGGCACTGAATTGTTTAGGGGTTCTGTCTTCTTTTCTTTTGATGTGGTCCACTTTTAACCTAAAATAAAACAATTGAGTTACTCTTTCGAGTGGCTGTGATATATGCCATGTGGTATGCGCTGTTATTATATACCATACAAGTGAATAGTACTTTTTCGCGCACGCTGATTGGCTAGCTCGGAACTGATTAGCCAAGTACTATTCACTTCAATGGCTTCCCGTTTCGCTTCGGTTTCCGAAGAGCTAGAAAATTCTTTCGATGAACGAGGAGCCTGTACCAAAAAAACATGTAATTTAGTAAAAATCATCGAACTTTTGAAGTCGCTCGTTTCATTTCATTTCGTTTTCCTTCAATTGATCACCTGACTTACCGTATCATGTGACTTTGTGAGCGCGAGTGTGCATCGCACGGCGCGAATTTTTTTGTCCGACCATTTGTCGGTATATTGTCACAAATAAAGTTACTCTTTGGTCCGCTAGTTATTCAGCTTGTGTGGTTCGCGGCTCGGTAAATATTCACCACTATTCACTTCCACTTCGGTGAATAATTGTTAAATATTTGCCCTGTGAGCGAATATCACGTGATTAATTTTGATCAATGGCGTCGTGCGCTTTTACTTTGAAAATTATTGTTGAATTATAATATAATGTATAATTTTAAAAAAAGCGTTTCAGAAAACGTTGAAAGCGTTGGTTTTAGAAAATGAGGATAAAATTAACATAATAGCTAAAAGAACAATTTGGGCTTGATAGAATTTAATCTGGCGTGGTCGAATGGATATGCTCGTGGTGTTGAAGATTTTCCTGCTAAAGTTGATGATGAACAAACTATTATCATCAAACAAAACAAAATAATCGAAGCTTTAATAATTTTTTCGGGTGTTTCCTTTATTGTCCAACTCCCCTGCATAGTTCAACTTCAGGCCGCATTAATGCTGTTTCAGTTAGATTTAAACTTTCTTTTAAGTAACCTTTTGATTTTCAAATTTTTGTAAGCTATCTCCATGTCATATCTCCTTAAATTGTTGTGTCATTATCAAAATTTAAGCTTAACAGATATTGACCTAAAACGAACGTATTCCGTAACCCGTGGTTTGATTGCACGTTTAGCCGAGAAAGTGTTTGTCTGTAATAAGTCTATTAATGTTTTCTTTTAAAACTTAAATCCTCTAGGCATATGTTATTTTTGGTTTGTAAAACCTGGTTCGATTAGAACCGCGTTATCTTAGACTTTAAACTCTTGAGCTATTGTCGCATGAAATTGGCTGCGTTTGGGCCTTTAAATGGGAAAATAATGCGTAAAGTTGCCAAAACACTGAATGTTTTATTTTATCCTTAGTTATTAAGTAGAGGAAAAGCGTCACAGATGACGTAAATGACTAAATAAACTTTGAACTAATGAGAAAATAAAGATAAAGTTGTCCCTAACCATCAACAAATTAAACTTCTTGTTTAAGCGCTCCTCCGGTAGACACAAAAACACCATGTTACACTTTATTTTGTAAAAATTCCCCTAATGATGGCGTTAACGACGCCAAAGCGTCGTACAATTTTCCTGTTTCGTCATATTTTGTAGCCTTGCATCACTATCTGTTTACATAATTCGTCCTGTAACATATGACCAGCTTATACTGACTGTAAAGGCCTGGCTAAACTAGGATACACGTAGCGCGCTACATTGTAGTCGAAATGTCGCCAGCATGTGTCCTAGGGTGGCTAAACATGCAAGCTACAACGATATTCAGAAATTGCATTCTTGTAAACCATTTTCATTGAGAGACATACGTCTCACTTCGTCCCTGTCCGGATTTTTTTTCTTTTCTTGGCCCACCTCTCTCATAAATTGTCCTCTTACTGCCTTCCACTTCAACTTGAACTCGTCTCGTGTTATGCCGTACACCTTCAGGTCCTCTTCCACTTCTTTATAGGCCAACTCTTTCGCGTCCCTGTTCATATAATTCACACAAGAGATGTCCCAAAGACATTTCCTAGCCCCACAGCTTGTTATGAGTTCTTCTATTTCCTTGTCACTCCAATTGCGCTCCTTTAAATTCACTTTCTTCTTCGACACTTTCACTTTTTCGGCTGCCAATTTGTCTGTTGTGTTTTATTCTTGAGTCGGACTGGGGCTGAATCTGTGCAGTCGTTGCTAGGTTACAAGCGGTCGACATGTCGACGAATGTGGCTAAACTGGGATACATGTAGCGGATACAAGAAATATTTCTGATGTTTCCCAGAAACATTTTTTGTGTCTCGGCTACAAATTTTGTCACGCGCTACAATGTTTCCGAGGTGGCTAAACTGAGAAACATTCAGGATACATGTAGCATGCGACAATGTAGCGCGCTACATGTATCCCAGTTTAGCCAGTCCTTATTATTTCCCTCGTAAACAAAACAGAAAATAAACCATTTCCGAATTACGCTCCATTGCTCAGAAACAAAGCCATAAAATCGAGGCCAAGTGCTATTTTCTGATACATTTACTGTAATTTTTAGCTCTTGGCCTGGACTTGATGGTTTTATATGTGAGCATTGAAGCGTAATTCGGAAATGGCCTATCAAAGCGGTCAAGTAATTTATACCGCCTGCAGGCCAAAAAAGTTCACTAGCAGTTTCCAACATTATATAATAACCCAAGTTATTCTCCCAATTTGATTGGTTCTCGCCTATGATCTATTAGAGGATAGACGCACATTGACGTCACCATTACAAAGTTTAATTCTTTATTATATAAAACAAATAAATTCCCTATTGCCATGCGTCTGTTCAGCAATAGATCACAGAGGACGTCAAACTGTGGTAAGAACATCAGTGACACACTCTGCTATCGCCTCGTGTGCCATTTTTTTGTTCTTACCACAGGTTGACGTCATCTGTGATCTATTACTGAACAGATGCACGGCAACATGGAATCTATTTGTTAAACAACAACTTTGTTGTACTCTCTCGTTTGCATATTTACATTAAATTGTGTTTAAATTTTCTAATTTGGAGTTTCAGCTTTCAAAAATAACTTTAAAGCTAATCCATCCAAACAGAAAAAAGTTCAAACGATGTTTTTACCTGACTCACCACAGGTAGCCCAGAAAAGTTCTGCCTAAATTAGTGTGCTACTCCTCTAAGGCTTCACAGCAACTACGAATATTCAGTCCCAGTCGTATCCCCAACGCTCTTCCCCAACTCAACCCCGTAGTCACTCCAAATTTCTTATCAGTTCCACAAACATCAACTAATTCAACTTACCGGATAACTGTTGGGAACAGCTCTGCCGAGTAAATGTAAATTGCAGCAAAAGAAATGGTAACCGAAATCTTTGCCACACACGCCATAATGATCCGACCAGCAAGAAATCCTTTGTCACTCTCGCTCGAGTCCTTTGTCGGGTCATAATCGGTACACAGAACGGCGCCAACGGAGGCGAGTGCAGCGCAAATCAAGCCGCCCACCACAGACTTTTTACGTCCAAACCTAAATCAAAGATTGAAAGAATATCCTTAAAAATTGCTCACTTAGAAGTAGATACAGTGTTAATGCTGAGAAATATTAGAGTAATAGCTCTCCTCTCCAATAAGTCAGCTCTCTTTTGTATCAAGGACTTCTCTCGCTATTAATCCGTCTCTAGCCCCGGGCTTTAACATTCGCATGCAAAAAATGGCACACGATGAGTACTCTGGTAGCACATTGCCGTATACGAACTCTTGTTTCAGGAACAAAACAATAGTTTGAGCCGGCCGAGGTTTACTCTGTAATAGTCTTGCATAGAACATTTGGAGCTAACAAAACAGTCCAAACTAAGTTTCTGAAAATCATTTCAGAAGAAAACAACATCTATGCCCCCCTCGTTCTCCCTGCCCGTCCCCCCCCCCTCCGGAAGGCCGGCAATAAAGCAAGTTTAGAAAGAATCTTTAGAGTAATAAACTCTGTCTTACCTTCCCATCAGCCATATACAGGCAATGTAAGTTGGAAATTCCACAATGCTTGTTAGTGTGTAGTTCAGATACATATCTCCTCCCAGACTGGGCGAGCTCAGAATGACACCATAGTACACCATCGCGTTCACAAACCTACAAAACACAAAATTGTGATGAGGAACACTGAATGTACATGGAAGTAGTAACACGTTCGGGGCAGAAGGTCACAACAATAAAATACGGAATTTTAAAAATTTTCCTTCTCCGGAATCCAGCTGCAGGAATACATAATCCAGTTTATGTATAATCCACAATTTGGATCTGTGGAATCAATTTGTTGGAATCCTGAATCCAGTCCACTCAAGGAGATCTGGACTCCAGTCAAAGAAATTCTGAGAAGAGAAAGAATACCACCTGGATTACCTAATTTGGAGCGGAGAACGAGTAGCGCAGACCGTTTCTTTTCGTTTATAAAACCAGGAGCCCATCAAGGGGAGCCTCTATTTCCCATACTATGTCTTGGAGTCAACCCTTTCCCGAGTAGATCTATTAATAGAACGCCCCCAAGGAGAGGTTTCACACGTCCTCGGTTGAAAGACCCAATCAAAACAGAACCACTAATGAAGACCACCTATAAGTTCGTTAACCTCACGAGTATTCACGCACATACATATTCCATAGGGAAAAAAGCCGTTCTTAAAATAGATCTACTCGGGAAGGGTGGACTCTAGGAATCAGAGGAGATAGAGGCTCCCCTTGATGGGCTCCTGATAAAACTAATTAACGAGTTTGTATTTTGTTCATAAATAGAACAAATATTTCTTTCTCACCAAGAGAACCAGCTCACTAGAGTCTTGTGAGCCATTTTCCAAGACGCAAATAAATCTCTGAAGTCTCCAGTTCTCTGTTGTTTGTAATGTATCAACTGAACATCCGGGTATTCCTTCTTGTTAACCCTAGCAATTTCTCTCAGTAAACGCTCTGTCTCAGCATATTTTCCTTTCACAAGCAGATACCGTATTGACTCCGGCACGAACCTGTAGATTATACAAAAACATCAATCTAATAACAAGTTATAGCAATTGGAATTTGGGGCTATTTGCGTTCAGGCCAAATTCTCATTTGTAACTTGTTGTGTAGCAATTCTTCGGGCTAAATCGAACTTAATTTGTCATTGCACCTTCGGTTAGTACCGTTGGCTGAGTACCTATATTTCTATATTTCTGTACCTCTGTACTTGTAAATATTTTTCTTGTATTTCTGCACAATGGTACTAAAAATAAATTGAATTGAATTGAATTGAATTGAATTGAATTGACCATTTTCTCACTCTATACAATTATTATTATCTGTTTGTCCGTCTGCCTTATAACACGCCTATGGCTGTACAACCTTACGAACAGACGCATTGACTCTTACAAACAATTAACACTTACCACCAGAGGAAAATACACAGAGATCCCACCACGCCTAAAACTATGGCTAATGTTCTCCACTCACGAATGAAATAGGCGAAACCACCAATGCTGACCAGTGCAGCAACCCAGGAGAAACATATGGCATTACCAGTGACGTGGCGATGACGAACACCAACGAATTCAGTTACCATGACAAATATTGGCATAGCACCAGCACCTGTAATCTCAATCAAATTAATCGGATGGTTATAAAGATGATAAACGTAACTGGTAGACAAAAGTAACAATTATGATACTCGGCCAGCGGACATGTTTGATGAAAGTACCTATGTAGTTGTGTACTTGGAAATAGATTTACGGTTATAGTTTGCAGAGGGCAACTTTATTCCACTAGGATCCTATGTGTTTGGGCGCTCGATTAGTTAAATCAATTATAGCTTTACTAGCCCCATAGAATAGAACTTCTTTATTTCTATAAGACATTATTGGAGTTAGGTTGGTGTAGAAGTTATTATTCACACCTCCTACCTCCTACAACTCGGAAACGAAGCCTGGGCTCCGCGCGCACGTGGGCTATTTGTCAATACAACCTCGTTCCCAGGGCTGGGAACGAGGCTATTTGTCAATATCCATCTGACTCCAAGTGGTATTCTCAGGGTTCTACCGTTTTACGTCTCTGCAAAATTAATTTTCACGCCAAGATCTGAGCCGTCGAGCAATTAAACAATAGCCTCTTACTAGGAAGAACTTGCAATCACTTCCTTCGCAGCTGACATTAAATAAAGTACTTTTATTACTTCATTTGATATCAGTATTGTGTCTTATGACTCTTCTAATCTCAAACTAAAGAATTTTCTTTCCCATGAAGCTTTTATGTGTAACGCTTAAACCTTCTCATCCTGTAATAAACTTTCTTAACTTTCCTTTTTAACATTATTATTTTTATCATTACATTCCCTCTTGAAGGTTGACTGCAGTGCAGAAAACTAAGTAGTGCATGAAGCTAAATCCTTTCTCAAATGGATAACCTTAAAATGCCGAATCTCCTAAATACGACTCTGATTCATTATAAGTTAGCAAAAAGCAAAGTATGGTACCAAACGCACAGCTAAACTTATTGGTAACGGTTAGGTAAATCATTTTCCCCAAGGACACAATACAGTAATCTGGCTCACGACCGTTGTGTTGCCAAGCACGTATTTAGAGCTTTCGGAGTTATTGCTGATACAATTCCGCTGTTAGGAAGCACAAGAACAGGAAGTAATATTTTTCCAAACCAACTCAAACTTATCCTCTTGGAACCTT
>JAOEJH020025829.1:0-10885 GCA_025448215.2 Palythoa grandis
TGCCAGGTTGAAGTTGTAATCTGAGATATTATTAAGACATTTAAAGACAAAAATTGATCTATGTAGTTTTCTCCTTACATTGAGGGTTTTCCAGCCTATCGTAGTTAATGCAGACGAATTAGATGAGTAAAATGATTGATTTAAGATTAGCTTCGCTGCTTTGTTTTGTAAGACTTGAAGTATATCCAATTCTTTTTGATTAAATCGGTTACTCCAGACAATGTCCCCGTAGTCTAACGATAACGCGTACGATAACGATTGTAACAGTGACAGATAATGACAACAACGACAACAGTAAAATTAAGTGATAGTAATGGTGCTATTTGTTACACATTTAATTACGACCCACGTGATTTGGATGACGTCATCGCTTTCATCTCGTTGAGTTTTTGACTGTCCACACGAAGACGATACGTATATGTTTTCACTTGGATCCATTTCCGAGAGAGTTTTCAAATTGATGCCCCTTCGCCGAAAACGCTCAGCGTCTTAATGTGGACGTATCGAAATGTATGCGGTTTTAAACTAAAACGTATTAGTGTGGCAGGGCCTTACTGTGCCAGCTCCCTATTAGCCTCGTTTTTATGTGCAGGCTCGGCTTGCTTTTAGAAACTATGAAATGGTCAGACATGAAGTATTAATCTCGAAGTTTTAGTATAATCCATACCTCCATCTGTCGAGCGGGCACCGTGGCCCACAATGCACGCACTGTTCACACCACGCCAGACTAGTTCAGTGCAACTGGACAGGAATTTCACCAGACAGTGAGCTGTACGTCGTCTCTTCACAAGCACAAGCGCGAGGGGTCTGGGACGACTATTGTCACTTGACCCTCCCCAGTCCAATTTAAGAAGTTGTTCAACCAATTCCCCTACACCAGAATCGATTCCCGATACAACCGCGTTTCTTTGAGACCCTAGTAAGAACAATAATAATTTTTACAGTCCAAAAGATTTTAACTTTATACGCTGTCATCACTTTCCACAACTACTTTTAAAAGGAAAAAAGGGACAATCTAAATAAGTACTAATGAAATTCAAAAACCGTTATACCGGCCTCGTAAGGATAAAAAGCTGAGTTAGCTTTAGCAGAAAGGTCACACAATACGTATTTATCGTATGCAATACTGCCATGTATATATTGCAGTTTGTGGCTAAATTAATAAACTAAACTAAACTAAACTACAATTTTTCAACACTCGGCAGAGCCGGGATTCTGAGCACGGGACCGTGTGGTTGGAATGCAGAGGTCTCGCCACGTCGCCGTCAAGTAATATACCTACCAAGCTCTAATACCACGTGTCCATCGGATCAGAAGTTAGATAAGCTCTAATACCAAGTGTCCATCGGATCAGAAGTTAGATAAGGAGAAGGCAAATGGCCATCCTCGGTGACAAGTTGTTACGGGTGGTTTCAGTTAGGTCGAAAGAGTAGGTCGAGAAATGCAAAGAGTTATCTTTTGAGATAGCGGATATTAACTTTTAAGATAAAGGGCATGTAAGGGGATGTTGACTTTTGAGATAAAGCGGATGTTAATTTTTGAGATAAAGTGGATGTTAATTTTTGAGATAAAGTGGATGTTAACTTTTGAGATAAAGCGGATGTTAACTTTTGAGATAAAGCGGATGTACCGATTATCTACCCCTAAAGTGCCAATAGTATCAGAGCATAACGGATGAAAGTTGAAATGCCAGGTGTATCCGTAAGTTGTCAGAAGACAGTGATCTTAGGATCAAACAGATCCTTGGACGGGCGTTGAGCTTGTAAGCCCCGAATTAGTACGGACTGAGGCCCCATTTTAAACGCACCAGGCAAATTGAATCTATACCTGAAAAGGCAGTTCATAACAATAATAACAATAATAACGATAACGATAACGATAATGATAATGATAATGGTTGTGGTTAGGGTAATGGTAATGCTAATAGTAATGGTAATGATAATGCTAATAATTATAATAGTTTTCATCCGTTATAGTTATAATTGGACTTCACAAGAAAATTCGCTTTTACCTCAAGTAGTATGTAGCACGTTAATTATTTCACCGGGAGATATTTACCTGGCCAATAAAGTTGCTCAAGGGAGGACCTGAGGATACTACATGGAAGGCCCATAGTCTCTGCCCAGTCAAAACCATGGGGTGTTCCGTCGTCCAACAATTCCAAGAGTCCGTCGATTGCTACTGTCTCCCCGCATTCCTGCACAGTGCACACGGCGTCACACACTGACTGGAGATGAAGAAGAGCGTTGAGTGCGTTACCCTCCGAGCGTGACAGCATCATCAAATTATCGATGACGCGTAAGATGGAGTAAATATCTTCACGAGAAAGAACCGCTCCGGCTGGAGGCTGAAAAATGTCTTTATAATCCTTTAGGTCGCTGACTCTCACGGCCAGATTGAAGCATTTTGTGGCATACTCGACAAGCACATCTAGCAACTTTGATTCGGTTGATGTGTACAGTGTACAAAGGCACACAAGCTTTGCCCTGCTTGTCTTCTCTTCCAAATCTGGAACATTATCGGTCACAGTGTGAAGGGCAGCACCACAAAGATTCAACAATAGCCTCTGTAACTTTTTGACTGTTCGATCGAGGTTAATTTCTCCTGCAGGGGAAGCAGTAAGCCCGAGAATCTTAGGTCTGTGGCGCTGAGACTCCAGGTAGCATTTCTTTATAATCACATTATATGGATGTTCCTTATTACAATGATGTGCTTCATCCAAGACGATCAAACAGACATCGTCGAACCGCAGTGTGCCATTGTTGAGATGATTCCTGTAGCAGTCAGCGGTAATAACCAAGAGATCATGCTCATATATCTTAGCCCCATGCTCCAATTTCCTCATCTCACCGCAGACAGCACCGATGCGGATGGCTCTTCTTCCGCGTTTTGGATCTTGAATCACAATTTGTGAGAGTTCTTTTTTCAAGTAATCGCTCTGTTGAAGAACGAGCAAAACACGATCGACCAGGAAGATCACTTGACGAGTTGGGTTCACACTCAACATGTTGGCAATAACAAGTGCGGACACAAGAGTTTTTCCAGTTCCCGTCGGGAGAAAACAGACGGAGTTTGTTTTCATAGCTTTGGTGTACAACTCGATCTGGTATGAATAAGGTGTGCTTTTCGTACACAAGTTGGATTCAAGCGTCAAATCGGTACACAGGTCGTTGTGCTCTCGCATGGGTGCCTTCTGAGACTTTGCAACCGTTTGCTCGTGTCTGCTGCTGCTAAAGTGCTCCGTAGCTTGGGACTCCGAGTTCAGATGAACCTGAAAAACATACGTATCAAACATTTGTACAATAAAACTATCTGTAAAGACTTGTTAGTGAAGTGCTGACCGCGGTTTGTAACATTTGACAGTCGGTGAACATGTGGATACCTTACAGAGAAAGCTACAATCCTTAACTCGTTTTCTGATGGCACGAATAAAAACTTATGATGAAACTTTAATCCAAATATCTAAAACATTTTTAAACAAATCTAATTTAATGTAATTGAGGAAAATCCAGACAAAATACGAGACGTACCTGCTTATTACCCAACAATCGAATACACGACGAATGGCACCAGTATATAGAAACCCGTCATGGCCAACACTCAACGAAGATGAAGTCCCAAATACATTTTAGTCACACAAAGTGTTACAAGAACGTTGTTTAGGTGTAATTATTTGTCGTATAAATAAAATTTCTGGGTATGATACATAACTGAAAAACCTGACTGTCAATAAAAATCAAAAAGATTTCCTAAAAGATTTTATTTTGGCAAAATCTCTGGTTTCGCTGTTGATTTCAAAACTGTGCCCAAGGATATTCTCCCTAACAAAAAAAACATACTGCCCCAAACCGCTTTAAAATGAATACCATGCACCACTGCCACCATGGGTACCGCGTAACTAGGCTGACGTTTGTGTGATCGCAATCTGGCTTTGGGGAATATTCTTTGGCCACTTGGTTTTTCCTCCTTCCTTCCGTCTGCCAAATTTGTCCAATTAAGACGTAAATAAAGATTATTCTGATTCTTACTCCTATTCTAGTGAGTACATTTTGTCCTGATAAGCCAGTAAATAATACTCAAAGTTCTAGTTGGGAATCAAACCCAAAAATTTCCGTAATCCCAGGCGGATGCTCTATCGCTGAGCTACAAGAGCTGCTACAGGTGAGCAGGCTAATTTAATAAATCTAAGGTCCACACACCAGCCTCCCGAGGGGTTGCTGTCACATTCAATATCAGATAAATTAAAAGCGTGGCTAGGCTTAGACAATAATTGTGAGTAAATTTTGTCTTGATGAGCCAGTAAATAATACTCAGAAAATAAATCTGAGCTCTAGTTGGGAATCAAGCCCTATTAATTCTTATTCCTGCTTCTAGTCTTACTCATATTTGAAGTATTGCATACCTTACAGTAATCACAGAATGTTGGATAATCT
The DNA here is from genome assembly GCA_025448215.2 of Palythoa grandis. Taxonomy (NCBI): domain Eukaryota; kingdom Metazoa; phylum Cnidaria; class Anthozoa; order Zoantharia; family Sphenopidae; genus Palythoa; species Palythoa grandis. The sequence continues at coordinate 4,434 of JAOEJH020025829.1, forward strand.
CTGAATACCATCTTTGCCAATCTGTTTCTATGTTTTGTACTTTTGAAGTGCTCCTCTGTTTGAGCGCTTGAGTTTAAAGGCACCTTGCAGTACTGACAATATCTGACGCAGTTTTCCTGTGAGCTTGAGGAAGATGTAGGACTGAAACTGTGGGCTCGGGGCCGGCCATTCAGTTCTCTGGTTATGGACTGCGCGCCTTCCGAACAGATGCTTTCTCCAAGACCCACAAGGCCACTGCTTGAATGCGATTTTGGAAATGAAGCAAACCTGGTCGGTTTTTCATCATATCCATTTAAACTTCGCTTTCGTTCTTCACCAATAACTCCTGGACCACGGTCGCGAATGCCTTGTCTTTTTGGAGGATTTAGAACCCACATTGGGGACTTCGAATCTTGTATTCTGTAGACAAATCCCCTCTTTTCTAAGTGATAAAGATGAGCGTTAACATCTTTCTTTGTGGTAAGTCCAAGAGCCTTTGATATTTCAAGTGCACGTGATGGCCGATTAACGGTGCGAAGGAACTGCACGATTCTTTGTTGGAGCTCGGGCACGCGTCCACTGAAAGTCGTTGATGCAAAACATGATGGTGGTGAAGAGGGCGGACTAAAAGAAAATATATGCTGTGGAGAGGAGTTTTCTTCACGTACAAAACCAGCTGAACTGTTAGCACGCAGATCAGACTTGTAAGTAGAAGCTTCTCGTGAAAGTGGTGAAAGCAGCTTGCCCTCTTCGTAACCATTCAATTGATCATGCAGAGAATATTCTGTATGCTCTTCTCTTCCATAGGAACCGATTGCTGGAGAAAGTTTTTGCGGCTTTAAATAGTCTGGAGTGCTAGAGGGATACGGAGATCCATTTGCGGAAACAAAGCGATTATTATTGTTAGAAAAGGTAAGAAGATCTATTCTTTCTTCTATTGATGTTGTTGGGCACGTAATTCCAAATCTTTTCTGCTGGGAGTAAGTTTCATTTCTGCTATCCTTTTGAGTACAAATCTCTTCTGATCTAACATCTTTTAGTTCCAATGAGTTTCTATAAAACTGTCCCTCTGACATACGGACCGGATATTGCAAGGCAGCATTTTGAAAAGAAGAAAAATATTGGCTTCCTATTCCATCACTTGGACTTGTGAATGTGTTTTCGATTTCAAACTGTTTCGTATCTTCGTCATGGGTTAGAGGGTAAAACTGAAAAGTGTTTCGCATCGGACTTTGAGCTTCCTGTGTTCTAGGGCGGCCAAAGCCGACAGTTAAAGGTCCCAATCCAGCGTTGGCTTCATGTTTCACAGTTTTAGTTTCATAACCATTTGAGTAACACGTGACGTCAGTGGATGGCGCTCGAAATGGATCATGGGCATGTTTTTCGTGGTGTTGCCATTGTCCCTCATCACTGCTATTTTCATCAATGGAACTGGAACTGGAACTTCTCTGATCGTTTTCTCCATTTATAACTAAAAATAAACAGATTTAAAGACTGTAAGTGCCATTCTATACTAACTAAGTGGCGTTGTAAAAGAGAATCTCCTTGTTTATCATTTTCAAACATAGCATTCTCTACATGTCCACATCTCTCTTTCTCTCCTGTCGAAAGTCACGTCTGAAGTAAAATGAAAAGTTATAGAAACGAAAAATGTCCCAAATATGTTAACTTAAAGAACACACTAGTAAATCAGCAGGAATACTTTATTGAAAGAAAGAGTACACTAATCGGTATTGGTACATATGCCCCTGAAAGGGAATCGAACCCACATCTCCCTGTTTTCTAGTCAGGAGTGCTAACCACTACGCCATCAGGGACCACAACGCTGGCAACGCAGCAATCTCATGATAAGTTGAGTTGATTAGTGCCTGGCCGGTGCACTTCGAGTGAATTGTAAGTGCAGCAAACACTAGGATAGTGTGTTACGCCTCAACATAAAAGGCTCAGATCCACTGAGTAATACCAACGTAGGGCATATAAAACAACAACGTGACTATATCTAAATATATATCTATATATGTTGTAAAGTGGTAGGTAAATATTCTTGTCAGAAAGAGTTGGTAAAATTCTATGCTCTAACCTCCAATCAAAGTTGGTGCTAGAATGATGATGGTTGACTCAATGTTAGAAAAAGAAAGCACTACACTTTTCAAAGTTAAACAAGTTATAAGAATTGTTAACTTAACAGCATTTTCATTCAGACTCTGAAGATTTGTTTGTGTAATGAAAGGAAAATCAAGTTTTTTTAGTACCTGTTCCACTCATTGTACGAACAACGACAATCCGCAATTTTTTAGTATAGTTGTGTTATCAGCCTTGCTATAATGTACCCTAAACGCGTCTGGCACCAAACCAACGCTATATTCTCCTCTGGTGACGCTTTATTAATACATGACATATGAAATTTATTCTTGGAAAACGATTTACACTGTAACGAAAGCAATCTCAAAGTTGACCCTCCGAAGATGTAACTATTTTTAGATAGTTAAGAAAAAACAAAATATGAACTACAGAACAGGAAACAGGGTGTTCTCTTCCTCTGAAATATTAACTGCCATTGAATTCAACTTATTTTTCTTATAGGATTCTCAAGCGGTATATGACAGTGTTGATTTAAATAGCTTTTTTTTAAAGCTACCTCTTTCCTGGAATTAGGAATGTCGATCATGCGCAGTATATTTATCTTTGGCTGTGAGATATGTTTCTACAGCAATTAATAAAATGTGCACGTCAGCCAGTTTTTACAATAACATTCGTTATGCTTTTACCTACATTGTTCTATTGCTGTCCAGATGTTGCTCACCTTGGAGAACCGACTTTCCTTATCTACTCTTTACAAAAGCTGCAGGAGCAAAAATATTACCATATTTTCAAACAGAACGCCAAACTCGTGATGTTTTTTTAGGTGTTATCTTGTTTGTGTATACGAATTCTTTATACGAAGTCTTTTTGCTGCGCTCAATCTAAAATTTAAAACACTATTATTTTCATTACTGATCAGGCTTGGAATTCAATAGTACCACAACAAAATAGGTCTACTTTAGTAAGAATTAAATGGAACGAATTGAGAGAGTTTCTTAAGGTAACGTCAGCAGCTCCCCAACACAAGTAAAACTTTGTTAGAATATGTAGAAATTAAAAATTGTAATTGTTGATAAAATCGTACTCTTTTTACCAATCAAACCTTTAAGCTACAAAAACGACAAGCGCCATATTTGAATATTCTCTTTACTTCTCATATAAGAAGATTTGAAGAACTCTGCTTTTCACATTCTATGTAACTAAATCCCGAATTGATAATTTGTAGAAGTTATGTAAGGAAAATTAAGATACTCATGTGAATATGGTGAAAAGAGGTGACATTTAGATGTTGACTCAATAGGAGTCCGTCGACGTCATTAACTTCACAATTTAATCCAACGCAGAAGCAGTAATATTCGTGACAAATAACTACTTACAATAAAGGACAGATGTCTTACTGGGCGGGAAATCATATATAGTCTGATGTTTGAAGTCACTTCTTAGAAATGAATTCGTTCCTTTTAATGCTGACTACTCTAATACCAAATGAGCCGTAACAACTATTCAACTTCAACAGAACCAAAAAATAACGTTGGTAAACAAACATATATATTGTTACGTTTTAACTTCAATCCAACCATCTAAGGTATCAACGACGTTCCGCGTACTTTTCATTTTCAAAAACAAGATTAATTTTCTAGCTGTGGTCATCAATTTTTCTACATATAAATGAAATCGATAAGCAGTTGAGTGACTTTTAAGCAATGTATTTTGCAACATTGCATCTTTAGTTTTCAGATCAAGATTGAATTACCAAAGTACAAACCTCAGCAAACCTATTTTCCAATTTGTTACGATCCTTCAACAATATGTAAACAAGATTTGTTGTTCAGTGTAGGTGGTGCCAGAGATTTACAGCACAAAATTCACAAGGTGAATTTGAGAGGATAGAATTAGAAAATACTGCATGCTTACATGTACACTCTAAATTTTTTGAAACATATCAAAAAGTTGAGTAAACGTTTTGTTAATGTAGTAAACTGAGACGACAACCAATTGGTTTCAATTTACAGTTCAAACCTCTTTGGCCTTTGAAAACCTTAGGATATATGCAACTATACTCAACTTCTAAAGAATATTTAATTTCTACAGCTCATGGCAAATAGAATTTTGCTCACTGTGTTAAGTATTGGTATAAATTAGAGTCATGTTGTTTAAACACTCGTCACTAGACAAAAATCCAATCAAGATATATATATACGTATTTATACCCTGTATGGCAAATTCTTTTGCGTTTAGGAAAATTTAATGTATAATGTTTTTTTTTCAAAGATATTGCTCTGTTTAGTTGCTTAAATCTAGAGCTATGCGATGTAAATAAACTCAGAAACACTAGCAAGAAAAAAGCCAGCTTATATAAACTCGAGCTTCTTAAATCCAAACTCTGCTTTAAAGCAACTTCTCCCTCTGGCAAAAGAAAATACAACATTGAACGATGTAGGTTTTGGCCATGCAAGAAACACCTTTTTGATAACAATGAATAAGAATAAATAGTGAATAATGAATAATGAATAATGAATGATCTCCTTGATAGAAATAAACTGCAAAAAGCAAACCCTTTTCCAGGAACTCGTTGTTCTTTAATGAAGAACAGACGCTACAGAAAACAAAAGGAAACAGATGAGAACTTCTAAATATAAAAAAAATCTTCTCTTGGTAACTCTTACGCAGCCAAGACTGAAGCAAACCGTACATATTTTAAGGAAGGTTTGCAGATTTTCGACAACAAAAATTCATAAGTTATTTGAATTATCTACCAACATGGTCTGCCTTTTTTTCAAAGGCAATTTCATGAAGGAAGACAAATTAGATAAGAGGTCCATCGAGTTACTCAGTTTACAAAGTGGACATCGCAGTTGTATAAAATACTACATCGATTCTGGCCTCGTAAACAGATTAAGATACTCTAAATCTAAAGTGTTTTACATTAAATGGTATAGAAAACGTATTCTACCTTTGCTGTGCTGGGCTAGGTAGTTGTTTGTGTTCTTCACGAAAGGTGCAGCTGTCAGCATATCAAATCTTTTTCAGTTTTCGAAGCAGAATGTGGCAACTTAAAACAATACAATGGAATTTATAACATTCACAGCTGTTTCTTTATATTATTTTGAGCAAAAAAGATTTTGGATTGAGTGCGGTACGACAAATGAAATTTATCCCAATGTACTTATCGATACAAATGAAATCAAAACAACTTATATCCACTAATAACCCCATATTCTCTGACGGAAGTGATACCCGACGCAAAACGCATATGTATCAAATAATCACATGAATAGCTGATCAAATGTACGCAACATGAAGTCATGAAATAAAAATGGAACCGACTGAATCTTGATAGCAGTCTCGTAGGATTGTTTGTAAACAACAAGAATTAACGTAGAGCTTTCAACACAAGAACAAAGAACAAGAGTCAATGCTGGAAAGTTTATCATTATAGATGAACTTTAGTTTTGAAGTTCAAAGAGAAATCTTTACTATCGTATTAAAAAGTTGACAAAAAGTATTTAGAAAATGACTGTATAGCAACACTGTATCATGCGGAAAAGCATGTGATATAAAGCGTATTCAAGCTGCATTATTTTTCTTTAAATTATATTAAAAATGATTCAGGTTCTTTCAGACCATTACACATCAAAAATAACTTTTGCGAAGACAGCTTTAGTTGAACTCAGCTGGAAAACCTTTGCTTAACAAACTGTTTTATTCAATTGCTCCAAAAAACAATTTGAAAAATTACTGTATATTATTTCATTAAATTAATCATTAAGACTGTTTTCTTCAGAAAAAGGAAGTCGTATGATCCAGGATGTTTTTAAAAGGTTTGAAACGTCAGACTCTAAATTAGAGTAAAGCTAATAACTTAAGATTAAGGGGTTGACTTTCATTTGAAGTTCTGCTTAAATCACTGAAAGTTAGAACGGATAAAAAGAATATCGTCAAAGGAGATTTTTTCTTTGTATTTTAAAACAAAAACCAAACTCCTGGATAAAAAAGGATCTTAAAATAGAAAGGAATCAAATTGATTGCTTGTATGTATCATTTACACCCATATTTCTAAAAAAGACGTTAGATGCATCTAGAGCTGTGTTACTGGCTGGTGAGAATATGTCAATTTTTCCATTGGGTTGAAAATATTATGAACTAAAATCAGGCAATCTGGAATTTATGACCTCAGGAAGTTGGTACAATTTTAATTGTTTCGTTTGATCCCATGATACTATCAAATGTCATGGAATACTGGTTCCTTCCTCCTCGAATAAACAGCTCCACCTTTCTATAGATTTCCACAAAACTGTAAACGTTTTCTTCCCTAAATAAAATAAAAAGATTATCTCCTGTCTACCTATTTTCTGACTGGTTTTCAAGAAATTTGGTTAGAGTTAGATGTT
>JAOEJH020026139.1:0-10877 GCA_025448215.2 Palythoa grandis
GGGAGGTGGGGGGGGGGGGCGTTGTATCTATAAAATGAGTTTATCATTTTCTTATTCGGTGTATAACATACTTTAAAAATTCTAGCTATGTATGTTAGTATTATCATATCATTTTAAGTTTTAATTTTCCTTTGATCATCTAATTGCATTCTGAATCAACTTTTCCCAGATCTTTATGCATTGATTATTATCAGAAAAATCGAAATTAACCTCTGACGAAAATTCAAATTAAGCGAAACACTAATTGCATTGCCATTGTTGTTTTGCACCGATCTTTCTAAAATTAACCTTACGGCTAGTGAAAGATCAAAAGATTTTTAAATGTTGAATTAAAATGTATATTTTAGAAGTTACCAGACAATTTATGTCTGAAAACATTCCTGCTCAAGCTAAAAAATGATAAGCAATCGATTGCGCGCTTGGATGCATGTATTGCGTCACAGCATGCAATTAAAGCACATACCATCGTCAGATCGATCCATAGATGATTCTAGTTTAATCTGCGAGGATTCTTTTTTACTCTGATTTGTGTGATTAAGATAATTGATGTTTTCAAACCTGATAACTTCAAAATTTAACATTCAAATTAAGAAAGGTAAAATGCATAAAGGTATAAGTAAAAGCTATCAAAAACTTCAAGGAATACTGACTCGCTGAGATAGTGTTCTACAAAAAATGTCATTTTAACTCTAGAGTTCCCAAGTTGTTCTTGCATCCGCTTGTAGTGGTAACTCACCCATTGGTATGCCCATCCTAAACATTGAACGTTTTGTGATAAAGAGAAAAACACTTCAAGACGCCTTTATTTTTATTGTTAATTTGAGTTTCAATTATATCGCCTTTTCAACCCATAAACAAACCCATGAAACGAAACTAGAGAAGCAGGGCGTCGTGTGATAGTTATAGCGGAATGTATCCAGGCAATTTATTCGATTTATTTGTTCTTATTTCAGATGTTCGGGCCAATATCTGTAAAAGACAATTATCTTTGGTTATACAATGATACGCCCATAGTTTGTTTGAACTAAAGGTTTTTTAAAATGTTCTTATGAAAGTCAATCCAAAGACCAAAGTCTGCATGCTTATCTTTAAATCTGCAAAACTATAGGAATGTGATTAACTATCATATCAAAATTAGGCCGCATAAATTAATACACTACCAGAGATTTTAAAGCGATTTCTAAAAAATAGGTACAAACATGAGGAGTATTCTAATCATTCTTTTTATTTCATAAAATTCATTTTGACCGGGGTCATCTAATGGAAGCTCACTGAGTGTAAACAAAGGTGAGAATTTTCCCACGGCTTCAAAGTGGACGGGGTAAGGCAGTGGGAGGATCGCATTGTTCCCAGCTCCAATGGATCATGCACAGAAGATCACGGAGTGCAGAATTTGGAAGAAAAACAGTTTAAAGTTCGAGTGAGGTGTTCTTTGCGAGGTTGCTAAAAACTCTAATATTTAATACTTACAATAATAAGGTCTATCTGTTATTTACAAAATCCTGTGAATACAGTTTAAATTTAAGATCTAAATAAACAAAGAATAAAGGAAAGTCTTTCATAAATTGCTTTATTTAATGAATATGAAACGGAAAACTTTCCCACGTTTTACATTTTTTTCATAACATGCCAAAATCAGTCTATGAATTACGTGACAGGAATTTTGCAAACAACGGTTTGCGTGACTATGTCAGGGGTGGTTTTGTTACCGTGGGAACTTCTGTCGATCGCGTAAATCACATATAATCTTGAACGTTGTGTCTCAGTTTTGTGACCAGACTTGCAATGACGTAATGTACTTTACGAAAATTAGTTTTTAAAATTCAGCTATCAAATTTAAACTGATTTGGAACAGAAAAACTAGGCACCAGATCAGGTCGTCGGGCCCTTATGTTTAAATTTAGCTCACGTCATGCTGTTTAAGGTAATAATTCCCATTTTGTCCTCTCATGCATCCTCGGTTTTGTTTTTGTTGTTTTTGATTTTTCGAGATTTAGAATCTGCCTAAAGCAATAACCTAACGACCATTAACTAGTTATTTTTTTTGCCAAAACAATTTGAAATGCAAGTTTGAAAGTTGAAAAATCTGTCAGCTTGTTGCGAGTTTCAGAGAGTTTTTTTGTTTTATGCCTAAAACCAATAAATAATGTCGAACGAGTTTAAAAATAGTGAAAATGCAAATGAAGTTTTTAAAGACGAATCCAAAATTTTAATAACACTTCGAAAGGATAATATTAATGATTTCACTCAGTCAGCATTTTTGAAGACAGAAAAACGAAACCTTTGAATACAAATTAAAGAAAGAACAAATGTAAAAGGCAACAATACAGAAAATTGTAAATATATAGTGTCAATGAATTGAACAAAGTCAATTATGTTGACAAAGATTCTCTAAATTATAGCATACAATTAACGTGATAGCTGCAGTAATTTAAACCACTCAGTGGCAATATATTAGTTGTCAAAAAACACTGCATATCGCTTTGAACATTTAAAGCAAAAAAGCTTTTAAAACAAAACAAGGATTTAGCATATCAATGAATTCTCGTTTTGATCGGACTGTGATTAGCTTTTTGTATCAATTTTTTCGAGCCTGTTTTTTCGATGTAGTCTAAAACAGAAAATCTAAATAAAAAATCCAATGAAGATGTTTTAGTTTTTAAACCATCAGGCGGTTTTGCAGAATGAAAACCATAAATATGAAATAAGATTTTAGTCTGTTTATCTAGTTGAAAATGAAAACAACGCATCATGTACGCTCACTGCAAATTTGTTTTGACTGACTCCATGGTTAGTTTGACTATGTGAAATCATAGCAAAAACCTAAAGTTAACTTTAAAGGATATTTTTTTCTACTAATAAAAAAGGTAGGATTTTTGGAAAATAATCGTCCGCGATAATTTGAACTTTCGCAATAAAAGTTTATCTTAATTTCACTAGCTTTTTTAAATGCACTCTAGATGTTGCAGGTGGTACGATCAATTTTACAAAAAGAAATTGAAGCGATAATAGTTCTAGTATGTAAACTGATTAAATAATTGTTGAAAAATTAAAGTCCATCAGCTGAATTCTGTGAAGAAATGAATTGCAAATTTATATGAAAGTCATAACGTTGAATTCAACTTACCAATGTTTACAAGTTGAATTCCATCTTCCTCCACTACGTTTAAGGCAGCAGTGACATTTTCCAGTTTCTGTGCATACATTCTTGGCTTCTTGTTATATCTTCGAACTTTTTTAGTTGACACTGCTTCAACGAGGTGGATCAGCTTCAAGCCGTCCTCAAAAGCAGTGGAAAGGTCTGTCACTTCTTCGCCGTATTCCCGCAGTTGTTCATTGACCCAATTCGTGAATGTGTTTCTCTGAATTTCAACCCAGTGTTTTTCGTCTTTTGCAACGTAGGCTGAACTTCTAAAGTTGAAATTTCCAGCATTTTGGTTTGAAGAACCAAAGCTGGACGTTCTGGTTTTGTCATGGAAGTCCGATGTGCTAACGCCATTACTATACGAGCTGAATGACATCGCGCTGTACTGTTCGACTGTGTATTCGTGAGCCGTCACCTGTTGTCGCCGACTCTCAACAACTGAAGAGTTATCTCTCTGGTTCAAAGACCACTCGTCTCGTTCGGTTAAGCTCATCATATTTAAATTCGCAGCACTTGTATTGTTCCGGTCTCCAAGCTGCGTCCTGCGCCATTTTGGAAGAATATAAAATAACAGTTGGTTACAGATAACCCTTATTGTGTGGGTCTTTGTTCAAATTCAAGCGAGCGAGCTCTCAGCGTGTTTCTCGTCTCGGCTGGTTGGTTGCACAACAAAAGGTAAATAATGGTAAGATTCAATAACGTCATATTTTTTAGTGATCCTTGCATTTAAGTATAATTACACACATAAATAGTGACTAAATGCGACAACAACCAGACTTCTTGGTGCTGCAAACATTGGGGGCGCTTTGCTTATACAATTATATTCTAATTTTCAGTACAAATACAAAAATTCTGCAATAGACTTAAGTCTTCACACCCAGTCCTTAAATAACTTTATTTCTACTTTTAAAAGTTAGGCCAAGCATAGACCACTTTACTATCCAAAGTGCATGATGGATAATCAGGACAAGAATTACAGCAAACAAGGGAGCGAACTGAGGTTTATTATTGATTTCTGCCGAAACCTTCAATTTTAAACTCTGAGACTCTTAGACAGGCAAAATAAGTACATATTCTAGGCACGTGGTGATTTTTGGCGTAATTGATTGCAGATGACTTGAGAACCACCCAAATTTTGTAGCAAATCTATTGTTTGCGAGAGAGATTGAACGAAACGCACCCGCTTGCAAACAATAGACTTGCTACCAAATTTGGTCGTTTCTTAATCGTTGTGAGACAAGTTGCAGACATCGTTGCCGAATGTAAAATCCAGTTCTACTTTTCACAATTATTTCAGTTACAAATTTCAAGTTGCAGGAGCCATGCATTGCGCTATGTAACATGGCCTACAATGACTCGTACAACTGGTCTCGCAATGGCGTTGCGAGAGAAGTTGCAAGAAAATATGCCTTGTATATAGCATAACCTTATCGAGTTGGCGCAGCGTAAGTTACCTTGGATAAATGAAAAAAGCAGTTTTCTAACTAGTGCACAAATCATATTATATGTCTTACATATTAATTTTGTAATCGCTGAATTCTGATAGGCTGACGTAAGGTTCGTTGCGAACTCGGGATCGCTGTCCCGGATGTATGGACACCTTATCAATAGCAAACGTTTCAGACATTTTTACGGAAGGAAAAAACATTTTCCTCAGAATAAATTTAAGAAACAGAAGTGTATGATGGGTATGCTCCAGGCGAATTTTATTTCTCTGGACGAAAATATTAACAGCCAACGAGAAATAAAATATCAGTTCATAAAGTGTATGATTTATTCACTGACCTCGTTTGTTTGGTCTGAACGGAAGTATATTAGTCCTTGGTCTATTTTGTACTATTGAGAAATTAATTTAACATTATTAGCAAACATGGTGAAATATTTTCGATTTATATTTGAAAACAAATGGAAGTTTTGCTGTATCGCCACTACTGCATTTTTGAAAACAATAAAATATAGCTCACTCAAAAGAAATTTTCACAAGGCTGAATGTTTTTAATTGTCTAGAAATGAAAAGGCACAAAAGTATCTCAGTGATAAGTGAAAAAGAGTAACAGAAATCAAATTATTTGAATGAAAACAATGTTTTGAACATCTTTAGGTTAAATTAGAAACAAATAAGAAACAAGCTTTAAGGTTTCGATTTAGCAGTGGATTCGAAAACAAGTTGAAAGTAAACAAAAGCAATATTCACGTGAGGTGCTACTGCAGCTATATAGGTTACATTACACTATGAATAGTATGATTACGTGATATAAAAAGAATTCCCCGATCTTCGGGTCTCTTAGTATCTGCACCTAAACTGGCCTGATCTACTTTTTATAGATACGTTGACTTATGAAGAGAGCATATACAGAAGTAGCAGAAACAGTTTTAGCGGTAGGTCTCGGAAGAACAAGAAACCTTGGATCAGCGATCGAAGAATCCGGCATGGAGGCTAATAGATCAACGAAAGACAAATAAGAAAATTCTGAGTATTCGATCAGAAAGAATCAACGGACGGCCAGCGCTCAAACCAGGGAAGTGAAAAGGAGTAGACTTATAAGAGGAAATGGATTATCATTTATTTACGATAAAACAGTTAAAGATTTGAATTATTTTTCAATGCAATTTCTCCTTTAAACTTGACCTGTCAGAACACGCGATGTGAATAAAGAGCGGTGAGAACATATTTTCAACATAGAGTTGAATATAACACGTATAATATTCGTCCTTTACATTTAATAGACGCCCGTATACTTGACGCAATATCGATCTGTTGAGTTTCTCAGTATTTTGCTCAGGGGGTTAATTATATTAATCAACAAAGTGAGAGTTAGGATTTGAACGGTATCAAACTGAGAGAAACTTTAACACCGACCTTCCCTGACATAGTTTACACTTTATTTTGATCGCTTGAGTAACTTGGTGGACAAGTTTTGTTACTTTATATATTGGGCGTAAAAAGACCCATTGGTTAGGTCACTGAAACCGTAGCCTTAAATAAAACTTAGATTCAGCCGAGCCTGATTTCGGAGCTCAGTGTGACTAATTTTAGTTGAAAAATAAAGGTATTCGTAACTATTTATAAATATAAGAATTTTGTTTTTGAACGACTGAAAAAGACAAAAAAACGGTCACCAATTTTGTCTCGTGATCGTCAGCTAGTAAACTTAAAGGTACTCCATGTCTCTATCCTATAAAAAAAGTTGAGTCCAGTGACTACATTTTTAAAACACTTCGCACATGAAACATGACCATCTAATTACAACGACAGTGAGTTTTACTGAAACGATATAAAACAAAATATTCCAAAATTATTATCCCTTGCCTCTCACCCTTCGAATAAAACATAATGGATTTATAATTGTTTGATTAGAATTTTTCTGCAGTTTAATAAAGACTGAAAAGTGACTAACTGTGATTGAGAAAACATTACCGCCTTCAGATGTTGTTTTTATGAAAATTAAACTCATTAACAAAGAGAACTTGGCAGCTTTTGGATAACATTTAATACACTTAGAGTGACGGCGTACACTGTAAAGTTAAACGACGGAAAAGACTTTAAGAACTGATCGATTGTTAGAATAATATTGTAAAATCCGTGCAAGAGCGTTCATTGTCAAATATCCGATAATTTACTCTTGAATTACACTTGCAGATGGTTCGAAAACAATATTTCAGCAAACAATATTTGGTAAGCTGGACGAAATGTTAAACTCTTCGCCAAATTATTCAAAAAGTAACCCGGAATGTATAATATATATATTGAGTAAATGCAGAAGAACCAGAAAAACGCTAAAAACTAAGTCAGTGTTTTCACCATAAGTAAAATATCTAGCCTAATATTGAAACTTGGATAAAAATGCTGCAAATAAGTGTACTGGACAAAACTAAAGTATTTTTAAAACCTAAATAGTCAACCAAAATAAAGTTATCTAAAAAATTTATTTTCAGAGAGGTCCATTTGAGTAGTTGAACAGAAATAAGTGCGCATTCACCGTGAGATTTCCTGTTTCAGAAGTGTAAACGCTTTCGTTTTAGTTTCTGATTTTCCAGCTTTTGCTTAGTTCTGATATTACTTAAAATAATTTAAGTTTGTCTAGAAATAAAACTGGGTTTTTGCCATGGACCTGGCCAAACAGTCATGAGTGAACTCAAAGCCTATGCACACTCGAGAATTCTTAGCCAATTTTGTTAGAGTTTATATTGTTGTTCCATTTCTGGTTGCACACTCAAATTCAAGAAAAAGTTGAACAGCTTCTTGTCAATTTAAACATTTGAAATCTGAACCCACTCAGTTAATTGTGTGACTTTCTAGAATTTAGACACCTCGCCAGAACTTGAAAACTCCAGATAATTAATCGAGTTGAAGTCACAGATCATTAGCAAATGGCCGCTGGGTAAAGACTTGAATGGCAAATTTTCACTCGAAATTATCATTCTGCACGGGCACAGAAAACCGTTTTGATAGTATATAAAGCACTTAAAAATCTTTACATACCTTGCAAATTATTTCAGCGATTATTTTTATCCTTTTTATATAATTTTCTGGTTGCACTCTTGAAAAACGATGCAGTTTTTCGTTTTATGTCGTAGTGATGTTTCGTGTTTCAAGAACTTCCCTTACAGGTACAAACCGTGAGAAATTACTTCTGTGAAAATTTATTGACGTCGGCAACGCTAAATTTGGAAGCTTTTTCCTTTTATATTAAGTCAGGATTATCACTGTATATCAGTTTAAGCCCTGTTTAATATTTTCTAAATGAGTTCAGTGATGCATCGCCAATAGTACGTGCGAAAGTTCCTTTCTCCAGTTATTCGCTGAACAACCAAACAGCGGGCTCACATATGAGCCAGGCTACATCTGAGCAAGACGCAAATTACTTCCGCAACGAAATGCAAAGACATTCATGCACCAGTAAATCAATACTCGGCGAGGGTTACTCTAGTTGGGTCTGTGTGTCTGTTAAGTCAAATCTCACCTATGGAACGTCTGTTCGTCCTGAAAACGCTGTCACGTACTTAGAGGGAGACGAACGTCAAAAAATTTGTGGGATTTTCTCTGAAACAGCTCCGTTGCAGAGATACAGCACATACTCCGTTCACCGCCATAAATACAGTCCGCCATTTTTTTTTTTCACGGATACGAAAGACTGGGACGAGTGTTTGAGCCGAGGGTTTGCACTATAGTGCTTTTTTATTATTTCCAGTTTTTGGTTAGAGAATGAAGTTCGGTTTTTTTCATGCTTTATTTTTTAAGATAATATTTTAACAGACCCCATCGCAACTCAAGAGCACCCTGTTGTGTTTCAACGTCTCGGTTATCAAAAGATGCACAGTGACGCGCTGCCATAATATTGATTCCAAGGTTAAGGTCTAGGAAAAACTTGTGCTAAGGTACGCTTTGCGTAATAATCTCGTACGCATTTTGAATAGGCTTGAAACAATTTGTAATGAAACTGTTTCATGCAAATTTATTTAACATGAATAACTTGATAATGAAAAAATGTGTCAAGAATAGTACACTTATAGTCAAAACTAGCATTCTATGCCACTATTTTTATAACCAAAATGTTTACATTTTAATCTATTATAATTGTTCTGCCTTCTTAAACCTTACATAAAGAGCTAAAAAATATACACCATTCAAGTTATGCTAAGTCTGAGAACCCAAAGAAAACTTAGTTCGGTTCTAACAACAACAAAATAATTTTCTTTCCAGACGTTTAACGTTTTAATTAAAGATTTTAAAAATAACATTTAATCACCGGCTGTAGATAAACGGCAATATCACTCAATCAGAAAATTAACGCGAGTCTGTATGGAGAATGTTATGAGGACATAGGTCGCACTTGTGCAAAACATTGATTGTTAAGTAAAAACCATTGTCACCTATTGTTTTTCTAATGTGCAATTGAATGAACAAGACAATACCGAAACATTTCTATAAAGTCTATAAAACTCGACAAAGAACTTGAAGGCATTGCTACTTCTACTTCGACTTTCATTTGACAAGAAAATTTATTATAACATGACCTGTGCGATATCAATTTCACATTTCACACCTAAAGTTGGATCATGACATGTCATTTAGGCGTTATAACTGTTTGAAAAAGTGCGTGCAACCAACCTCGTTCCCAGGCCTTTTCCCAAGTAATGGAAAAGTCCTGGGAACGAGGTTGGCGTGCAACGATTCTCAAACGATTTGATTTTCAAAAATCTTGTGCAATTCTGGTCTCTCCAAATAAATTCAATCCAATCAAATTAAGTACTTATAATTCTCCCCAATAATGTAACAAAATGCGACCTATGCGAAAGAATGCTTGGAACCTTCTTTCTTGTAGCTATCATGTCAAAAAACTTTTTCATCGACATGTGCATCATGGGCGGAGATCTAGATAATAAAATGAAGTCGTTTTTTTGTCAAAGGTCTTGCGTTTTCCCTTCAGGCGATTTTTAAAAATTTAACAACAATACTTCTCTGTTCTTAAGAGTTTCTAAAGTCTAAAGAGGGTGTATCTGTCTTATGCCCAATTCACTTGCTCTATCTTTTTTGTTCCGTTCTTTTGTGGCTCTTATCGCGGTACCCCTAAACGACGTATTCAAGGAACTTGCGATTTCTGCAGCTGTTTCTTTGCCCGAGCAGAGGACTGCGTGGCATTCAAAGCGTGAAGGACTGTCAGGCATGGAATACACAAACGAAAAGATGGGTTCTTTTCCATCTTCTGCTGAGCAACGATAGATTTTTTCTGTGGCAAATGCACTCTCTGTCTTACTCTTGGGATCAATCAAAATCAATTCTTGTTCAGTTATCTTCAGTTTCATCTTTTTCAAGTCTCGTGTTTTTGTATTGGCGTCCTTAACAATGGCGTCGATGTTTCCCTTTGAGTTTTTAGCTTCGGTTTCGCTTGCTAAGGTAATGTATCCAAGGTACGTGACCGAAAAAGTAGAATGCGTTGTTATTTTACTGCTTTTTCGACGGAGACTCAAAGCCATTTGGTTTAGCAGTTTTCACTTGTTACCGGTGGCGTTGTTGAAAGGAGGGCGTTGGAAACTGGCCTCCAAGATGCGATTTAAACGTCGAACTTTTCATGTGACAAATCTAATGCAAATGAGGTGGAAGATTAGATTTTGCTCATTTGCATTAGATTCGGCACATAAAAAACGAATCGAGCAGTGAAACAAATAAATTGCTGTGGCCACAAAGGTATCACTTTCTGAATATGTCAAGAAAGTTCTTTGTCTTGTTAACGGTAGAGTGATCAGTGACAGAAGCCAATGGAACAGTCAGTCGAAATATTTTCATTTAAATTAGTTTGTTGGGATGTGGATCTCACCCTCTTAAACAAGCGTTGGTTTAACTTTATGTTTACCGTCTTACAAAAACATTACTGACAAAATCGTTCAACTTTAAGGCACTTTACAAACTTGGTGTAGATATTTAGCTTTATATAAATATCCAAGTTTACATAGAGTATCCAAACCGCTCGACCGTTTCAACATAAATATAAATTCTTATTTAATTACACAGCTTACTCACTGAGAGCTTTCTTAATAGGTTTCAAATGTATGTGAGCCACATGAAGCGGACTACAAGTAAGAACCTAAAATAATGAACCATGTAGAATAAACATTTGTCAGAAAAAATTGGTATATGCCCTGAGAGGGGAATCAACCCACGTCTCCCTGTATTCTAGTCAGGAGTGCTAACCACTACACCATCAGGGACCACCACGCTGGCAACGTAGCA
>JAOEJH020026246.1:0-10876 GCA_025448215.2 Palythoa grandis
AGTAGAGTAGAGTAGAGTAGAGTAGAGTAGAGTAGAGTAGAGTAGAGCAGAGTAGAGTATAGTACAGTGCAGTGCAGTGCAGTGCAGTGCGGTACAGTACAGTACAGCCGGTAAACGTTATTTATTCACGGTTTGTGTTAAAAGCTTCAACAACCTGTGGGACCGCTTGCACTAGTGTTCTGAGGCAGCGAGCATAATTATTTCTTTAGCAGTATAAGATGGTTCGTAATCAAAAAACAAAAATCACAAAAGACCTTTTTCTAATCGATAGATACGTGAACTCGTAGTTCATCAGAAAAGGTCTCACCTGTACTTTGTAGTTCATAACAACCATAATTTCTACTACTGCACTTGTCATTATGCAGTCCGCCGTACAGGCCGCCTCCCAGCTCGCAATTCTTGGAGTGAGGTTGGTCATTGTTACAGTGGGTAGCAAAGTAAAGGAGTTGCGTCCTTTGGTTAGGGCTGACGAGGACATCATTAAAGCAGACTCTTTTGATGAGCTAATGACAAAAGAAAATTTTTTGTTAAGGAATCTTTGCGTAGATTCAGGTAAGAAAAATCTGTGCAAAAATTTCTATATTTGTAACATTGAAAATAAACAAATAGGAACCTTTGTGCAGAGGTTTAATTTTCTTTTTCATCTTCAACAGTTGTAGCTCTTAGAGTAAACGTTAACGAAACAAATGGTTAAGAAATATATATTAAATTTATGAATTTTGTTTTATTTTAGAATGCCAAAGTTTATCTGGTTTAGAGGAAATAACCAAACTTTAAGTTAATATAAAAACAGTCGCAGATTTACAAAAATAGATATTCATTTTGTTTATATTCATCTATTACTTGACCTTCATAAAGAGAAACCTCTATCGTTGCATATTTAGAAGAACGTATTTTTCAGTTGGGTTATCAGAAAGAACAACAAAAATGCCAGGTGACACTTTCTAAATTAAATTACTCTTAGTCTGATACGTTATGTCAAAGTCGGAAAGTTTCGAATTTTTACTACAATTTTGGTTGTTTTAGATTTCGTCCAATGCAGCAACCCTATTGACTTGGCGTTTGTTGTCGATTCGTCTGGAAGTCTTGGAAAGGAAAAATTTGAAATTGAGAAGGACTTTGTTAAGTCCTTAATAAAATCCTTGTGGATATCAAGTGATGGAGTACATGCTGGTGTGATAACCTACAGTGACGAGGCAACACTTGATGTTGATCTGTCGTCTTTCAACAGCTCCAAGTCTCTGTCTGATGCTTTATATAACATACCATATAAGGGCAAACATACTCGCATAGACCTTGCACTCCAGCTTTTATACCAGGCTTTCTTCACTGTCAAAGGAGGGATGAGACCTGTTGCAACAAGAGTTGCCATATTGATAACAGACGGCTTTCAAACTCAAGATTCGTCTGCAAGACCACTAAAAGATGTGGCTAAAGAGTTGGAGGAAAATGGGATAACATTGCTAGTCGTTGGGATCGGTTACAGTGTCAATGAGGCTGCACTTCGATCGCTTGTGAATAGAGACGATGACTTATTTTATGTTAAGCACGTGTCCCTAGAGGATCTAGTTAGAAATGTTAAGCCGCTGACCTCTGCTGTTTGTATGCAAGGAGGTAGGACATTTCAAACTTTATTAAGGGATCTTAGCGAAGAATCTTAACTGAATGACCCTTTTTGAAACATGCCGAGGGCTTTCTTTGAAATATTTTTATGTTAACCTTGGAGGTTTATAACTTATTTCATGTTACTTGTAAGGTCGTGTTTCATATCAAACTAAACACTTTTCAAACCATTTTCGGACGTGTACAGTCCTTTCAACTCAGTCCAAGTTAATTGAATCGGTTGATCAACTAAACCAACAAGGCTTTCCAATAGAATGTGAAAAGTCAACCAACAAAATTAACGAAACCATAGTTAGTAGAGTTAAATGGTTAGAAACTTGGTGGCTTTCTTTGTTCTATGTTTTTGTTCTCTCTTTCCCTGTTGAAATATGACGTTGACCGTGCACAGATTACAAAAGGTTTTCAGGTGTAAATAAGGAAAGGGCCAATAGACTAACGAGTCATCACACCTAGAACGAAAGATCATAACCGTGACCGTGCACGCAACATGAAACAAAGCAGCATTGTAATCTTTCATAACCAGTCCACTCTACTAACTTTGACGAAACTAAGCAGCTGTTCCTAGCAGGACACAACAGTTTGCTATATTAAAAACAACACATTTGATTTGGCCTTGTTGTTTCGTTTATCAAGCTGACAAAAGAAATATTTTACACGTTAATTACAAAAAAAACAACGTGTTGATCTAACCTTGGTTCTGTTTAATTTTTACAGAGCAACTGGACAAACCTGGATAAAATTGAAGCAGTCAAATTAAAAGAAAAAACGATTTTGGTAAAATTTTCTACAAGGGATTGTCAACGAAACATTTTTGGAATTTATGGAAAATCTTTTTTGTTCTGTTTTGGTATTTTCATTAGTTAATTTGTTCAAATCTTGCAATCTGGTTGTCCTTGGTTTGCGTGGTGGAAAGAAAGACTGCACATGATAATTGCAAGGAAACGATTTCGCTAGTTTTTAAGGGGAGGCAAATTTGAAGCTTTATTGATTATTTGATAATCTTAACCCTTTCAGCTCCAGGCAATTTATCAGCATCTAACTTCTCCTTACATAACTCAAACAAAATAATATAACTGATAATAAGAAATAAGGAATTGATCAAGTGGATTAAGCTGTGGAAGCTGAAAAGCCAAATTCTCCCAAACTGTTTAAGTAAAAAGTATGGAGCTCAGTTGGGAGAATTTACCAACACGTCATTTGTCGTGTTTGGGGCTTAAAGGGTTAAACAGCTTGCCTTCATAAGTGAAAAGATAGACGCCTTATAGACAGCTGCAATCAAATTGAGGTGACGTGACAGAATTTCAAAGACTCTAATTTATTGAGATTTAGAATTATTTTTCTTAGTGTTTGAATAGTAATTGTGTCTTATAGTGTCACATAGCTTACGTTCTGTTCCACAATAATATACATCAAATAAATACTATACAATTACGAGAAATCAACTGTCTATGCATTTTTGCTTATCCATTGCAGAACTACGAACAGTCTGTAAAGTCAAAGCAGATATTGGATTTCTCGTAGATTCATCAGGCAGTATTTCGACCGAAAACTACAAGAAGATGAAGTATTTTGTCAAAAATATTGCCGGGGCCTTTGACGTGCGGTCAGGGGCTACGCAAGTCGGCTTGGTGCTCTACAGTTCTGGGGCTGAGATAGCAATTCCATTTGGAAGCAATATGGATGATTTCGAAGCAGAAGTCGACGGCCTTAAACATCAAAGAGGCCTCACACGAATCGATAAAGCACTTCAAATTGCTTCTAACAACTTTTTCACAGTGGAGGGAGGAGCAAGAAATGGCATTCAAAAGTTCTGTGTGATTATAACAGATGGAAAGCAAACAAAAGCGCGAGATGCAGTGGAACTGAAGGAAGCTGTACTTCCCTTAAAGGTTAGTACACGTTTTACATTACGTTGCAACTGACCTATTGCGTTGAGAAAACTAAAAGTCAAAATTTGTTTTGAAAATACTGTTTCGTTTGCAAACATAGCATGTCAAAAGTTACAAGTTGCCTAACTGAAAACCAAAATGATTAAGCCGCAAGTTCTTAGATTTTGCAGTTATTCGTTGAATCTCATCCCGGAGCTGCTTTACAAAATAACGTATTTAATTTTTCTACGCAGCAAAACAGTAAAACAGAAATTAAAAGAGCACAATATTTGTCATGAGGTTATTCATGTATTCCGGCGCCAGGTGAAGTTTAAATATTACATTAGCATTCTTTGTTGGTGTTTGACTGTTCAGTCTGAACAAGATGCATTTTCATGCATTACCGCCGCCTGGTTAGCCGAGTTGGTAAGGTGCCAGTCTGCCGTGCGGGAGGTTCGGGATCGAGTCCCGGCCGGCCTTCACTTAGGGTCTTAAAACAACTAAGGAGAGGGTACTGTCTTTGCCGTCTAACATCTGCAAATGGTTAGACCTTCGCGTCTTCTCGGATAAGGACGTTAGACCGTAGGTCCAGTCTCTCGCCACTCTGTCGGGGGACTTAAAAGAATCCACGTACTTCTCGAAAAGAGTAGGGTAGTGATCCCGGTGTTGTGGTCTGTCTATTCTACTGAGGGCATTTCTTAATGTTTGTAATAATACAGCATATATGCATGTGAGCCGCTGTAGGGGACTATCTAAGACCCTCAACTGTTGAGCCCTGTATTCACTTGTAAAGTGCTTAGAACAGCTATGGTTAAGCGCTATATAAATGTTAATTATACTTATTATTATATTATATTATCAAATTTCATTAACTTGCTTATAAAGTGATGGTCAGGTACATTAAATGTTACATATTTTTACTCGGTTTTTGCTCAAATAATGCAATCGGGGAACAGGCCGCAACGTCTACCATAACCAAATACTTTGCTTCCATCATGTCGTGACTTTGTTGTTGTTCTCCAAGGTTTTTTGTTAACGGAATTTGTGATTTTAAATTCAAGTTTTTTTATGAATAATTTAAACAGAATGCGGGTATTCATGTCTTTGCTGTTGGAATCGGCGATGATGTGGACCGAAACGAGCTGCGAGTTCTTGTAGATCGCGAAGAGGATATAATCACTGCAAGTTCTTTTTCTGATCTCATTCCCCTGGTTAAGGAACTGGTCAGAACTACCTGTGCTAAATCAGGTAAAATTTAGATGAAGATAACCACTGACTTTAAAGTTTTAATATTTCTATTGTATTGTATTGTATTGTACTGTACTGTATTGTATTGTACTGTACTGTATTGTATTGTATTACATTGTATTGTACTGTATTGAATTGTACTGTACTGTATCGTATTGTATTGTATTATACTGTATTGTACTGTGTTGCATTGCATTGTATTGTACTGTATTGCATTGCATTACATTGCATTGCGTTGCGTTGCGTTTCGTTACGTTGCATTGCGTTGCATTGTATTGTATTGCACTGTACTCTACCGTTATGCAATGCAATGCAATGCAATATAATGTAACCATGATGAAAAAAATGCCACAACGTGTAACCAGTCCTGGCAGGAAAAAAGCACCATCTATGTAGCAAAGAGGGGAAGGACTATAACAATTATAAAATACATTTGCTCGTTGTATAAGTTTTAGCCTTTTTCCCATTGTAACCCTCAGTTAAACGGAAACCTAAGATCACGACAATCATGCTAATTTCTTTGTCTTTTGGTTTCATTACGTTTTCCATGTTTTAGCGTATCTCTCAAGTCTTCAACGGTACTGGTTTGCCGATGCTGTATTTGTCATTCCGACGTCCATGAGCATAGGCGTACCAAACACTTGGAAAGTTAAAACCTTTCTCAAATCCGTAGCGGACAGGCTAAACATAGGACGCGACAAAACGCGAGTTGGTTTAATAGCGTATGGCAGATACGCCAGCATTATATCTTCTTTAGGGGAAACAGCTACACTTGAAGATTTTAAGCACAAAATTGATACCATCCCTTACGAAAAGGGACAAGAACGGGTCGACAGAGCTCTGTTGCTTGCGGCTAGAATGATACTTAAAAGAAAAGCCCACGAAGAAGTGCCACGATTACTTTTTCTTCTGGAGTATGAAGAAACACTAAAGGCTTCTGGTGTTGTTGAATATGCTGACACTGCTGAGACCATCAAATCAGAAGGTGTTAATATATTCACCCTTAAGATCGGGAATGCTGTTGAAGAAAATGGGATTGACAACAAAACGACATTTGCCGCTAGATTTGACGAATTGGAAAGAGTTGTTGGGAGCCTTTCAAACTCACTATTTGAATCAGCAAGTAAGGTTAAAATACTTTAGAAGATTACAAAAAGAAATTTATTTTAGAAGAACCAAATGGTAAGGTGGGCCATCTGAAATTTCCCTTTCTTCCTTAGGCTTAATGCTTTTTTGAATTTATAAAAATGTATAATGACTAATTTAATTTGGGAACAGCTATTTGGAATTGGGTGACAATTATTTGAAAAATTGGAGTCTTCTCGATGGTGATTTTGGTTCTCTATCTCCTGAAAGAAACTAAAGTTTTAACAAAGGGAAAGCGTAACGCTTGTGGGATGTGGCTTGAAGAAGAAACATAACTGCGTTGCACATACGTGCCAGTGGTAATGAAACAGCCACTAAATAGGGCACTAGGGCCTCGAGGGTTAGATCAGAGAGACTAAGCCCGTACTGAAACCCTTAAGAAAATGAGCCTGAATGTTAGCAGCCGTGGACAGCTGTTTATATTATCATAATGACAGAGGCACTGTCGAATGTCGTGTTTTTATATTCGGATCCCTGAGTTTATACTTTGCTGTGTGAAGAAACCTTTGATAATTATCAATATAACAAGTGTTACAATTACTTTCAAATAAGAACTGTCATTGCAATGAAGAATTTGCACGTATACATACTGATGTCATTGTTAAACCTTTTAACCAGAGCCATCGATATGTTTAGAACCTATGGACATTGGAATCTTGGTTGATGTATCTGGTAGTATTAGTCAAACAAGTTTTGATAAACAGATTCGCTTTTTGAAGATGTTGGGAGAATCTCTTAATGTCGGACCCGAGGGTACACATATTGGAATTATTGTGTTCAGTGACAGAGCCTTTGTTCATCAAGCCTTTCAGGTAATCGATTCACAATATTGTATATACATGCAAGTTAATAATATGTGTCCGAATTCCATGTCTTTCTGCAATTAAGCAAGCTCTATTTTTGTAACTGCGTCTATTAAAAAAGTTGTATGTTAGGTTTCTATCTTTTGATATTCCTTGTTAACATCTGTTCTTTTCCACCGTGTTGATAAATTAGATCCCCTGTCTTTATTTAAAATGTTTGACGTAATTATCTTTTCTTGACCTTCACAAAAGTTTGAGTCCATAATCTAATAGTTTCTTCGGAGTTTTAAATTTTCAAAACACAAACAAGTAATAAATTAGTATTATATATTTGCATAAAATCAGAAAAAACACTGATATATTTTACTTTCTAGAGTAATTTATCTCTCCAAATGTTTGAGAGTTCAGTCGCAACAATTCCATTCATTGGAAGTACGACAAGAATTGATAAGGCGTTAATGCTTGCGTCTAAAGACCTCTTCAAGAATGGAAATGGTGTTCGAGAATTTGTGCCAAAGATTCTTTTGTTAATAACAGGTAAAATACGATACGTAGTTTTTTTTTTCTGAACTTGATGGTATAAATTTTACTGCCGGAAACCTGGAAAAAAAGTTTTTGAAAACTCTGTATATTCGTTTACGCCTTTCTTGCATTTTTGTTGGGGTTAGTTTCAAAAACAATAAAATCTGTTTTTGAAGAAAAAACGAAATCCTCACGTGTTGTATTCCAACAGAGAAAAAGGGCGAAAACTCCTCTGTATTAAACGCCATCGTCTCTCAAACGGCATGAGCAACTACATTTAAAGGGTCATAATGGGGTTAACCGTAAGTCGTACGGAAAACGGCCTAAAAATTAGTCGTAAAGCGTGAAAATTAAAGAATTCTGTAACAAAATTTGAAATACTGTAGCAACATGCCCTGCGGCGCTGTTCGAGAAGAGGCGAGTTAACAATCTAATCACTTTTTATTATCCTTCGTGGCACATTGGTATCTTGGGTTCATTTGCTGTTTTTCGAAATAAATGATAGATGACTTTCGGGATAAATAAATTCCTTAATGACAACAAAGCCAGTACTGTGCATTAATTTAGGCATCGTTATCACCATCATCATCCGATCTGAATCATTAGCAAAACGAAAATTTCTGGACTGATAATATGATTTGCATGCAACTTGTCTTGCCAAGGGCGGTAATCAAAGTCGTACCTCGGTAGACCTTAGAGCCACTCAAAACACTTAATTGTGCCACTGCTAGAGGAAATTTGTTCCTATTGAGGGTCTATTAAACGTAACCGTAGCAAAGCGTAAAAATTTACCGTAATACCTTAAGACGCCGTGTTTTTACCCGTAAGCCGTAAATCGAGCCGCCCCGGTTATGACCCTCCATTAACTCAAAATTTGTTCGCTTTTGAAATAAAGTTTTCATAGTTCTTAAACAACCAACTATTTGTACAGAAAAAAAATGTTTTCTGCGGCCACTGACGAATCCCTGATACCATGTGTTACAGAGAGCGTAAGTTGGTCAATCTCTTTCCCAGGTCACACTCTAGCAGGCAGGAGAGTGTTACATTAACATTACTTAAAGTATTTCTTTAAGTATCGCATTAGTGCTATAACAATCTCACTCCGTTTTTTATAACAGATGGTATACAATCGGAAGGCCCGGACGTTGCAACTTTTGCACATGTAACCAGGCCGCTTCGCGATAAGGCGATAAAGAGACTGGTAATCAATATTGGTCACAGCAGATTATCCTTATGGGGGATGATGCAAATTGTTGACCAAAGATCGGATATAATCGACATTGAAAATTACAGAGACTTGTTGCGTTCTTTCCATGCTGTGTCTAAGACTGTTTGTAAGCTACCAGGTAAGACAAACACAGCGGTAAAACAATCTTAATACTTGAAAGTCATGTAAATAAAGCCTGGCCCAATATATGTTTGCATGTAGCACTCCAAACCGCTAGTTATTAGTTTTAATCCTACTACTAAATTTGTCAGGATATTTTTTTTATCATAACGATGATGTTTTCTAAGAAATGGAGTGTAAAAAGGGTTTTGGACTACCTAAACATTGCCAATTAGACAAATAATTTGTTGATACTGTTTAAAAGGACTATTTGCAAAATAAGTGCCAAAAGAGGAATAGTAATAGAATTTGTCAGTGAACATGGGTATTTTTTTTTCTCATGTTTAAAAAGGTATCTTTGTTGTTTTAAAAAATGTTTTATCCTGTTGTTTCATTTTAGAAACAAAGAAATGTGTTGTGCCTATGGACATTGCGTTTATTCTTCACTCTTCGACTGCCGTCGGTGAAGTTAACCTTCAGAGACAAGTGCGGTTTGTTAGTGCTATAATCAGAAAACTCAAGGTTTCACCCAGCTGGGCTCGTGTTGGTGTGATAACGTACAGCAACAACGCTACTGTGGCTGCTCCCCTAGGGAAACATTCTAATCAAGAGTCCTTAGCTGAAGTTATGGGTGCTTCAAGCCTTGGTGGACGGACTACAAATATGACCGACGCTTTACGAGTTGCTTCTTTTGAGATAATTCCTAGCGCAGAAGAGGAGACCCAGCTCACTCCGAAGATCATAGTTATGATAGCAGCGGATAAACAATCTAACTACACCGATTCATATTCTCCAGGGATGGTCGCTGAAGGTCTCTTTAGTCAGAGAGTAAACATTTTTGTTGTTGGTATCGGTCCAAAAGTTGGTAAACCCGAACTTGACGTTTTAGTAAAAGATGAAAATGAGCTCGTTCTTGCCAGAGATTTTACCGAACTTGTGCCACGGGCAGATCAGCTTGTAACTAAGATCTGCGCATTGGCAGGTGGGTCTGTGGTGGAAACGTTTTGGTTGCAGTTATTTGTTGCTTAGAATCGGTCATTCATCACTTTCATGTTTGTATATTCCTTCTCTAATGGCTTTTTACAAGCACCTGCCTTAAGATCCAACCACAGACAACAAGCTTTAGAGACTTCGGAGTTTTGCTGATAACAATACTATTGAAAAAACGTGCACGTATTGTACTGTAATAAGTTGTTACGTATAGTATCCATAGGCGGATTTCAGCTGACGTAATGTTTACAAACAAACTTTTTTAAAGTGAAACACCCCCATGACATTAAACAAAGAAACCTTTGTCTGAAACTGCCAATCAAGGACTGGTAAACTCATTAATGACAAAAACTGAAACTCTCCAATTACTGCATTATCGTTTCGAGATAAATTAAAGCCCTAATGCAGAGGTTCCAGCCTTCCTGATTTTGTCAGGAGTTTGTTAAAAAAATCCGGTTATTTGTGACAGTGAACTGTAATTCTTTACTGTAATGCGGCTTCATGACTGGTTGAATTTGTTATGACACCATTACTTATGTCTCTGTCCTTCAAACAGACGGAGAGGCTTGTGGTAACATCCTGGACCTTGGATTCCTGATAGATGTGAATCCCGAGTCATCATTGGATCGAACGAATGTAAAAGATTTTATACAGCTTGTAACCAAAGGGTTCAAAATCTCCGGTTTGTTACTAACTCGTGTTGGGTTCATTACAACGAAGCCAACGCAAAGCCCGAAACTGACTTTCCGTGATACAGTAAACCATGGTACCTCCTTCGATTTGTTGGATGATTTGCTCGTTGGCAAGGAAAGAAGGAAGCTTTCTGACAGTTTAACTATGGCTTTTGAAGAGCTTTTTAACACAAGTAGGGGGTCACGGAACCTACCTGGTGTTCTTCTGATCATATCAGACAGAGATTTCGTGACAAGAAATGAAACACATGAAATTACATCCGGGATATCACGTTTACAGGCGGCTGGTAAAGATGTCATTTGGGTTCACACTGCTAAAGATCTTGAGATTAAAGAAAAAGAGTGGCTTTACCGACTTCTAGATAAAACCAAAGTTTTTACGACAAATAGTTACAATCAGCTTGCCATTTACAACAAAGATATCAGAAATTTAATTTGCCAGTTTGCAAGTAAGTAAGAGTAACTTATCATAATATAATTCAGATAAGGATAAATGTTAGCAAAATTAACGACCAGAAAAACACTAAACAATTTAACAATATTGCTTGATTCTGGGTTGCATTTAAACTCTGTGGATAAAGTCAGAGTAAATAATTATAGATTGAAAACAAAAGATGTTTGGAAAGAGGCCGGATAACCTTTAATTTCAAAGCAATT
>JAOEJH020026349.1:0-10875 GCA_025448215.2 Palythoa grandis
TATTTCCCAAGAGGACTGAATTGGGAAAACATTGAGGCCGATGGATTAGGTCTATTGAGCGCACTCAATTTTGCGTGATGAGTTAGGTTTTACAATATACAGCTAACTGGCATACCAATATATGAACACATTATAATTGGACCCGGAAGGGTTCATCTTTGAAAAATTTTGATGCACAGGGTTGGATTTACTGTTTGGTTTTTGCTAGGATTGATTAACAGGACATGAACTAACATATAAAGAGGATTTTAGCTACTAACGCTACCAAATAGAAAATAAATACAAAATATATTTTTAGACCATCTCTGAAATTGTTGCGTGCAACTTTGCGTGAAGCATTGATATACGATAAAGAACATTTTTACATGACGTAATTTATGTCATCCCGTCGTGCCTGATGTTTTGATAAAAATTGGTTTACGAATACTATACCGGCACGCGCGACGACGTCGAGTCACAATTTAATGAGTGTGTACAAACACCGAAATCATGAGGATTTTATTGGTAGTGAGACAGTCATGTCGGTATATATCATTAAACAAGGAATCTCGGAGGTGTTAAACTCTTTATGAACGCTCGTGAAAGCAACAGCAGCATACCAAAAACTACTTTTCATTGTATACAAAGCTAAGCAAAGCTACTTAAATCCTTTGCACAAGCAAAAACTTCATTGCCATTCTAACAATATCTGGTGTGAAAAATGTCGATTTCGTTTCCAAAATAAAGTCGAACAACATAATATTTTGCAAAATGGAATCTCGATGAAAATATTCCGAATGCTGAAAAGAACATCAAACTGAATATTTTTCGATTGCAAACATATTTTATGATGCTCTAGCGATATATTTGTCAGAGACGTTAAGCCCCCCAAGCCAACCTATTCTCCTGCCCATTATTGCCGTTATCAAAAACGAGTAGAAACCTGTGCTCTAGTTTACCGCGCGGGGACTGAGTAAAGCGTTTGAGTAGACACTCTTTCAAAGAGTGTCAACCCAAACGCTTTACCCAGTCCCTGCGCGGTAAAGTTAAGCCCTCGTTTTCACTCTTTTCTGATAAGGGCAATAATGGGCAGGACAATAGGCTGGCTTGGATACATACATTGGTAACAAGCCTGACAATGTTCACATTGTCGATCTTTGTTGCCGCGCGAAGACACTGGTAATAAGTGGCGTCATGTTGCTTAAACTTTCAAATGGCAATTTTTTTAACAAAAAAATTTGCAGTATAAACAAGTTGATACATATGCACACAATTATAACTCTTTGTTCATGATGGAAACTTTTGGGTTTTTTGTTAAATTCGTTTTGTTTTGTTTTTTATTACTTTCAATGTCTGCTATTTCATCTTGTTCAGTTGTCAACCTATTTTACAAAAATAGCCCATCTTTTGTACAATTATATTGGTTTGCATATTGTGACATCAGAATTGTGTCGCGTAAATGTTGTTTTTTTTTTACGCCACTAATACCTCGTAGTTCTAAAAATTGTAAAATCGAGCAGCAAGGGCTCGATTGTTACCCATTGAAGCTTTGACGCTGAGGCATAGCTATTATCTATGCAATTAAAATAAAGAGGTGCCCACTTGACCGACGACGTCAATTACACAAGTCACTTTTAGATATAGCCGGGCAGTATTGTGGAACAGCCCGCCAATGGATCTTCGGCAGGCAGAACTCCTAAATTCTTTTAAATTGAGTTGCAACGTTTTCATAAACAAACGATTAGATTACACGGTATCATGGAAAGGTTTCGTTTTTCGTATATTTCATTATTCATTTTCTGACAAAAATATTCATATATGTGTTCTATAGTATTCTCAATTTTGTTAAATATGTTATCGTTATTGTAATTAGTTATTTAGGTACCGGTGATTTTACTCGCTGGTTCATCCTGTAACGAAACGTAAACTTGTACAAGTACAAATTAAATATTGTTACA
Organism: Palythoa grandis; assembly: GCA_025448215.2. Lineage (NCBI taxonomy): Eukaryota > Metazoa > Cnidaria > Anthozoa > Zoantharia > Sphenopidae > Palythoa > Palythoa grandis. The sequence continues at coordinate 1,938 of JAOEJH020026349.1, forward strand.
TAATATGCCACGCTGAGCACGTCACTTGTCAACCTTGTCTCCTTGCGGCCATAAATAATAACACAATAGACTGTTATTGGCCCTGTTATTAGTGTAGAAACTCTACAGTATTTGGATAGAGCCTGAGGTGCTCCTGCTCTGCCGCCTATGATTGGCAGAATATAATGAAAATACAAAAATGATAATTATTATATAAACAGCAATGAAATGCCAAGTGAACTTTGCGCAAAAATATGATATTTTCACACGTGAAGATATTTATGTTTTTTACCGGCCGGAAGGTCTGTAAAGGAAAACACTGTGCCCGAGGTCTTGAGTTCGGCTCGTGGGTCTTTCTCAAAAATGGGGGCGAAGTGTTTCCTTTACGGACCTTCCGGCCGGTAAATAACATTATTTCCCGTGAAAGTGAAGCTAAAAAATAACGTTTAGGAGAGAACAAAATCTTTTTTGAGTGAAAGGATCCCGAAAAATCGATCGTAAAAAAGCATAGCGTTTTCGTGGCTTTTTTACAGGAACGGAGCATGAATGATGGCCACCGCTGCAAGGTTCAGTGTTGACTGAAAAATTAATGTGAATCCTTCAAAACTGTTCATGTTTGCACCAGCAAAAAGATCAGAGATGCAGTCCTTCCCAAATGATAAGGGATATTTGGTTTAAATTTCTTAGAACGGTTTGGTTGATTTAACGTCAGGTAACTGAACGGACTTTGGGGCTTCGCTGGCACTTAAAACCAGCGACATTCTTCGCTGATGGTTGTTTTAGGGGGTACTATAGGAATCCAAGCTCTTAATTAGATTCTTATATCCGTTCAGTTGCATTGTGCCACGTAATTCACTGGGATTTGGCATCCATGAGCCTGGATATGCAAGTCTTTTGTATTGGAAATTTGACCTGCATTCTTTGCCGGCTTTGACAAAAATTCGCCAATCCTGTTTTTCCCTAGAGGGCTTTGAATGTACCATATTTGGTCTTCAAGTTTTCTATTGTGATTTATTGCCAGAGAAAGAGGTAGGTCGGACCTTTTCAGTTCGTCGGGACGAATATTACTGAACATCAGGTACAAACGAACTGGACAGCGTTCATTTCCCGTAGCGTTTGCTTTTGCCGTGTTAAATAGGCTCTGTAATGTCCATCTCCATGACGAGTTTTGAATGGCGTTCAGCTTTTCACACAATTTTTTTTTCAATTCAATTGAAAGAATCTGCTTGCCAGAGAGTGGATCATTTTCCAGCGCAATGTCTCCCCTTTTTACTCTTCGTCTCTTGCCCGGAACCCGAAATGTAGCGAGAGAACCCACCAGACTGTGCGCTTAAGAGATTCTGGGTCATTTTCCCCAAACTGGCCGCCTTCAAACAGAAGTTTTTTTTTATACCTGGTCAATTCGCGGGCCGCTTGTGGACGATTGCCCTTTGCATTTTTGACCACCAAGTCCTTTTTTCGAGCCATGAGAACCTCCCTGGACTTTGCGAGCTCCTGGTCTTTCAAACAGTTGACGTTTGAGCTACTGTCATTGAAACAGCGTTGAATGCTTCGTTGGAAGGAAGTTTTCGACACTGGCTCATAAACTACGCCTTCTTTTTCCGGACGTTCTTAAAAAAAACTGCGGAGTAGAATTTTTAGCTCTTGCGGAGGTATGTTTTTTAAATCTCTGGTCTCCCAAACAGAGAAACAAAACCTTCGCCGCGTGTTTAAGTCGTAGTTTGTCTTTTTCGTAGTATTTTCCCGTCGAAGTTAGTAGATAAAATCTTGTATTTACTTTACCTGTTTTTCTTGTTCACTATCGTAAAAGTTAGTCGAGTTGTTTTACACTGTAGCTTTCTTCTTCTGAATAGTAAAACTCACTTTCGCTGTGACAGCTCTCGTCCGAATCCATTTCTACGTTTTCCTTACAATTTTTTTAAGAAACAAAAAGCTTTTCCTTTCTAATTTAACAAATTTTGTAATTTTGGGGGGCTACGAAAGAGACAACAACAAAGAAAACCGGCCACTAACCACGAGCATGGCATTAGCCAATCAGATTCGAGGATTTACGATTTCGGGCCTAAGACATAGTTAATAAAAAAATGTTATCTTCACACGTAAAAAACTCACTGTTATTATGGTTAAATATAAAAATCGCGCCTTGAGATGCAATGTAAAATCATTTAGTAATTTATTGGTGTTTAAAAATAATTAGAATATTACGTGGCCGCTTGGAGATACCAAATTTCTCTTCTTGTGTTGAAAAATATTTTTCAAATCTCGAGGAGAAATTTCGTATCTCCGAGCGGCCATGTAATATCCACTATTTATTTTTTCCTAAAAAGGCAAAGTAACGAATGCTGCAATCTGATTGGTTCTTAATGCAATACGGAATTTCCTATCTCTGCCCACGAGCACGGTAACGCTTTCGGGAGCTTTTGTTCTTAGTTTGTTTACAAGCATTTAAGTGCAAAACTAATTCATTTGAAATCAAATTTTTCTATTGGAATAACAAGTTGGAAACTGTATTGAAATAAAAATATTTTCTTGAGAAACATCCACATACATTCCCTAGCTCAGCGCAACGCGTGAGTGGCAGAGAAGAAAAGACGAGAAACATATTTACCAGCTTATCAAAGGAATTTGAAACAGGAAAAAATAAAAAAAAATATTTGCCGGCAAAGGCTCTGTACGTGCAGTGAAAAACCGTGACCTCAGTCTTGACAATGCTGCCCTCAGCCTACGGCCTCGGACCACAGCATTTTCAAGACCTCGGTCACAGGTTTGCACTATATGGACCTCTCTTAGCCGGCAAATAACATGTGTATCATTCGAAGTTACCTTGTGTTCAACTGCTTCAAAAACGTCGAATTTGGAAATGTATTGATCCCTGAAAAGGAAACCTTAATTATATGCCGAGGAAGCACGTGTGAATAAAAAATTTATTCTACTAGGCAATTACGACCGTGTTTTGAATTAAGTACTGAAAAGTATTCGTTATTTGCAAAACGAGGAGGGACTTGGGAACGAGTATAGCCTTCAGTGAAGCTAATACAGAAAGATTGAGAGTGAGGAATATCTTTAGTGGTTGCCCATTGAACTCTATTTTTCATACTAAATATGAATGTTAGAAAAGGGAAATGCCTTTTGTTTTTTCACCGTGATATTTGTAATTAATTTTACGGACGTGAATATGTTTTAGTTTTCTAATATTTCAATTTAATTTTTGTTAAAGCAAGGATACTTCTAAAAGAACCTGATGGCAGATGGAAGAATTGGAATACATTCGAGAATGTAAGTGTATTTGCGTACGTAAGAAATACAAAAAATGAAGTCTTACAATATCACTAGAAAATTTACACTTTCACGACCAATAGTGCTAGCAACCCTTTACCAGCAGACAAGACAGCACATTGTCACTCATGGGAATGAAATAGATCCTATTACTTTTAATAAAAAGATTTTCCTATCGCATGCGGTTACGCGCAGCCAAATTGGGCATATTTGTTATGGTTGTACTTCTGTAAGGGTTCAATCTCCATTCTAACCCCAAATAAGGACTGATTGACACTACCAGTCAGAGAAATTCGCAAGCCCCTCTAAAAACTAGCAACCATTGTAAAAATCTAACGACAGCGTGGTTGGCGCTGTGGTAAAATCTCTGTCTTCCAACCACAAGATCGGGCAGACACGGAAAGGTAGCAAAGCAAATGCCAACTGCATGAAAAGGCGTTTGTTGTCATATTAGTCAATCATAAGTCTTGCATAATTAATTGTTTTCGACGCGTGCGGAATGAAACTCAATTTTTCGCGGAAAAAACATGTCTAAAACTACAAGTTACCAACAGTAAAAGAATTGCTGTCGAGATTTCTTGAAGGCAGTATTTTCTACTTGTTGATGTTGGCACTTTTTAAAGCTTTTACTTCCTTTAGACTTTCATATTATTAGTTTTCAGTGTAGTTTGTAAAAAGACAACGGAATGTTCTGTAAAAATGTCGTGATATAGCATTAGTATAGGACTTGTCTGCTCCGACTTATGGGCTCATGACACACGTAAATCAAAATTATTATAGTTTTACTTATTTTTAGATAGAATATTTCTCGATGGCATAAAACTCTATACTGAGATAAGAGTTAGATACTGAGATATCAAACAGCTAAAATTCATGCCGTCTCCTTCCACACACAGCCTTCATCATGTAATAAATCCCCTAGTTAAAGATTTTTTAATTTAATTTTACATTTGTTAATATTTTTTCACAGCTTCTTTCAACAATAATCTTTTTCTTTCTTTTTGACACTGTCGCATAGCCATTTTGACCTTCTTTGCAAAACAGTAAACACTGACAGAAAATGTTCTAAACTACGTAAGTGAATCAAAAGAGCGCAAGGAAAATTTGAGATTATGCGTACAGTGTATGTTAACGTTTAAAGTTCAAGTTTTTACACTTTCAAGTAGCTACATCATCAATGACAAGGACGCCATAGAGAGATGAAACTAGGAACTCATTATAGTAAAAGCAGAGATGAAAAGCACAAATTCTTAGAGTTTGCTATATGAAGATGGGGTTTGATAAGTGTGATTTGATAAAGTATTCCATACTACTTTTGTTTTCGTAATTTAACTAGTTAGATTATCGTTCTTTTATGGAACGTAAGAAAGACGGAACATTTTACAAAGTTCAATCATAACTTGAGTTATCTCAAACGTTTTTAATCACGAGACGCAATAAACTTTGTAGGTATGTGCTATTCGGTTAATAAAGACGTTGAACCTGATTTTTTTTCACTTTTGGCTTTTGTTTGCAGGAGTTTTTCCTACTACGTACGCCTCTATAACGTAGTTGGTTTTGTTTTAAATATTCGTCCCAGTTTTTCATTTCTATAATTTAAAGTGCTACTACATTTGCATTTTTAGGACGTGTTTTTTATCTAAATTTCAGTGGCTGCAGGTTACCAACATCTATGCTGTATGTGGGCTTGGCGCCTCAATCCAAGACTGGTTGGTCACTCCCTTCATCAGTCTTCCCTCATCTGTAACGGATGTTCATGTGAAAATGAAATATAACTTAAAATCTTGCAAACAACTTAGCCCGCCAATTACATGTAGTACAAAAGCAACTCTTTTTAAACTAGAGCAAGTTACTGGCATCACAGTTCCCAAACCATTTAGTAATCCTTTCACCGAAGTAAAAACAGTTGAGATTTCAGACGAAGCCAGACTGACTGATGGCAGACCTACTGATACTCCACCCAAAATAACCTCCGATTTTGCTGTGAGCGTACGAAAGAGGGGAGTCTTCTTGGCCATTAGAGTCCAGTCTGCTTGCATTGCGCTGTTCTCTTTTGAAGTGTTCTATACAATTTGTGCGTCTGAAGGAATTAATCTCGTGACATTCCCAGATACAATACCTCCCATCGCTGGTTCACAGAGGATTAATGTTACTGGAACATGTGTTAAAAATGCGTTGCGGTTGTCAAACCAGTCTTCTTCTCCATACGGCTTCTGTGACAGCAATGGTAACTGGTCAACAGGTGTCAATGTATCTTGCGTCTGCAAGGCGGGGTACCAACGGAATGTTCTTTTAAACACCTGTGAGGGTAAGTATTTTCTTTTTTCTTCTTTTAGCAGCAGAAAGGATTTGTGGTATTTTTATACCATACGTTCAGCACATGCGTGCTAAACGTATCTATATTATTGTGCACTAAGGTCAATAATGGCATTATTACTTTTGTGGTTATGTGAGCGTGTGCTTTTTAGAAATTAAAACCTTAATCAAAAATTAAAAATTAACTAGAAATTAAAAATGATTAAAGTTTGCTTACAATCTTAACGTTATTAACTGTCTTCAGTGTTCATAGACATTTATGATATATATTTAAGGCTCTTACCTCGTGTACAAGGCACAAAAATAAGACAAGGTTTGCAATTTGTTGAAGTAAGGCTGGATTGTGAGCTTTAAATTCTCTTGAGTGATTCAAATTCTTTAAATGTTTCTGAAATGCCCCGACCTTTTCTAAACGTATTCTATTTTGATGTTATCAGGGGTTGTAAAAAGATTTTAAAATGGAGTTGGAAAATGAAAAGTAGGAGTAGGTTGTCTTGTGATGGCTATATTTCCTCTTTCACGTTGTTACAAAAGAGGGAGTGTTCTTGGCGGTTAGAATCCAGTTTGCTTGCACTACACTCTTCTCCTTTGAAGTCTTATTGATGTCTCATATGGAATTCGCCCGATTGGAGAAATTAATCTCATGACATTCCCAGAGACAATATCACCCATCGCCGGTTCACAGAAGATCAATGTTACTGGGTTTTTTGCACGCCTTTCTGAGACAGCAATGGTAACTAGATGGCAGACTTTGCTAACATATCTTGTGCTTGTATGGTTCGATATCAGCACAATTTTTCATCAAGGTGAAGGTTGGTTCATGAAAATGTGTTAACATATTGCTTGTCCATTCTCAGTCAAGACGTGCAAAAATGATTTTTTTTTGCCCGACCATGAGTTCCACAGATTCGCTGTCTGAACTTTATATTTTAAATAACTATGAACTTGACGATCTTGTGTAATTTTAATTGAAAATTCTATCACTTTACTACTTTTACGTTCAATAATTTTTTTAATTTGATATGAAAATAGAAATTTGTTCACTCTGAGGCTATTTTCTGCGTCCATGTGTCCCCTATTAATATTTGCGAGGAGCAAGTTTTGAGCAACTTGTTCGAAAATGGACAACTTTTGGGTAACTTTTTTTTGCAAAACAAATAACTTTTAAGCAATTTTTTTGAAGCGTTTTGAGTAACGTTTTTGATATTTGTGTGCAACTTATGGACCGGCCTCGTTTAGGGGGCATTCTTGATATTGTGCAAGCCAGCTTAGTAGGAGTTTCTTGATTTTCATGACAAAATTCTTGCTAACTGGTAAAGAAGGCACAGGCAGTGTGACGACCTGTCTTGGTATATATAGGCCATTATTTAAAATCTGTTCATTGTGATCTAATTTTTATGTTAAAGCTTGCCCCAAAGACTCGTTTAAGAGAAATGACGGGCTAGAATCGTGCATCAAGTGCCCACTGCACAGCTCTCAAGAGACACTACCAATTCGATGCAGTTGTGACAAGGGGTACCACAGAAAGATTGGAGATGATGAACATTCAAATTGCACGTGTAAGTTGTTCAATCATGTCTTCATTCAGTATGATTTGACGTTTAATGGTTTTACATTATATATTCATAATTTTTTCTTGTAAAATGCATCAAACATTTTTATGAGTAATGTCAAATATTAATATTTTCACGGTATAGTATTATTAGCATTATATTACACTCGACAATATTAAACGATTCTGATTGGACAAGAGAAGTACAAATTATAGTGCCAACCAAGCTGTTCTGGTAACCGCGCACTTAATTACCGCTAAGAACAGAAAAATCAAAACAAAGATTGCTGACAGTCATCTTGACATTTCTGAAAAGAAAAACTTGAAAAATCTAAAACCAAAAGCAACAAATAGAAAAGCAAGATTACATTAACCTGGACTAAAAAAAAAGTAGCTGGGCCGAAGACTTCGGCAAACGTGTGGAGCTTTTGTGCGTGCTCCATGGCCTCTCTAAGTGATTTAACGTCTAGCTGATCTAGCTTCAAGTTTCAAGTCACCTACTGAGTTGCATGTCCACCAGCCTTTCCACAAAGTCTGTTACCTAACTTAGAAGTTGACAATGCCATCTGCTCATACCCGTGGTACTGGGCAAACGTGTGGATCTTCTGTGGATGGTCAATGGCCTCTCTCACTGATTTATACATCTGGCTCTTCTAGTTTCAAGTTTTAAGTCGCCATCGTCATGAATGATATTTTAAGCGATACTTAATCAAAGCAAAGTACGTATGCTGCCTAAAATGACTCCCTTACCATAGTCGCCTCCCTTGGGGAAAAAATGTAACAAACATCATTTTAGGTGGCCGCTTAATACAGGTAAATAACCCTAAAATAGGCCATTTCGAACCGCTCAGGGGTGGCCGCGGCCGCTCTCTTAATAGGAGTCAAATTAAAGTAAACGACTGAGAAATATTTCAGAACTTTGAAAAGTGGTCGTTAGATAGAGGGTGGCCTCTTAGCCGAGAGGGCTATTTAAAAGAGGTTGGACTGTAGATACTCCTAATTTCTCAAGGGTACTCGTCCAATTTTCAGAGCATTCAAAACATCACTTGTACATATAATTCCGAATTGTACTCGAGATTGTGCGATTTCCTAAACTAGACAATCCCACCTCATTACCATAATCATGACAATTACCATTATATATATTGCTACCATAACCATTACCATCAACGTCACCATTACCACAACCGTAACCATTACCAACACCACAACCATTACCCTTACCCTTACACTTACCCTTACCATTACCATTACCATTACATTTATCATTATGATTACCATTACCATTACCATTTCCATTACCATTACCATAGGCAATTTTCTTGCTAAGCAACAAGTCATATGACGTCATAAAATGGGAAAGTTTTATTGAGTCTCATAACTAGCTAATAGTAATTGTTGCCTAGCTAGGCAACAGCAATAAGAATGACGTCACTGAGAATATGCCTAATCAACTCTACGTATCAAACTACGTCATATATGTGACTATCAGCCAATTTCTGAGACACAGCCCAAATCGTTATCATTAGGTACCATTACCATTACCATTACTATTACCACAACCTTTACCCTTGCCCTTATCATTACCATTACCATTACCATTACCCTGACCATTATCATTACCATTACCTTTACAATTATCATTACCATTACCATTACCATTATCACTACCGTTACCATTACCATTACCATTACATCATTGTCGTTATCGTTATCGTTATCGTTATCATTATCATCATCATTCTCATTCTCATTCTCATTCTCATTCTCATTCTCATTCTCATTCTCATTCTCATTCTCATTCTCATTCTCATT